>SNQJ01S0047030.1:48421-68591 GCA_010110895.2 Picea sitchensis | reverse complement strand
GTCTTGTATGTGGATGACATGTTGTTGATAGGAAACAACAAGGAGATTATCTAGGATGTGAAAACTCAGTTGTCCTCTAAATTCGACATGAAAGATCTTGGTGCTTAAAATTTCATTTTGGGCATGGAAATTAAAAGAGATCAAAAAAAGAGGAAACTCTGGTTAAATCAGAGAAAATATGTCGAGACAATATTGCAGAGGTTTATTATGCAGGAATGTAAACCGGTCAAGGTTCCTATTCTTGTTGGTGTAAAGTTATTTGTGGATCAGTGTCCCAAGACACATGAAGAAGAGGAGGACATGTGTCATGTTCCATATGCAAGTGCAATTGGCAGTTTGATGTATGCAATGGTCTGTACTAGACCAAACATTGCACATGCAGTGGGAGTTTTGAGCAGGTATATGTCAAAACTAGGGAAGGAGCATTGGACAGTAGTAAAAATGGTTTTCAGGTATTTATGTGGCACTACTAGCTATGGATTGTGCTACGAAGGAAGATCAAGATTGGACAGAGTGGTTGATATACATGCCTTTATGGATGCAGACTGGGATGGAGATTTGGATCGTAGGAGATCTACAAGCGGGTATGTGTTTAACCTGTTTGGAGGAGCAATAAGTTGGATGAGCAAAATATAGGTTGTAGTGGCACTTTCAACTATAGAATCTGAATACATGGAAGCCACTCATGCAAGTAAGGAAGAAGTATGGTTACAAAGATTGTGTACAGGTATTGGGTTGGTACAACAAGTTGTAAGGATAGAGTGTGACAGTCAGAGTGCAAATGTTTTAGTGAAGAACCCTGCTTATCATTCAAAGACAAATCACATTGATGTCCAATATCACTTTTTGAGAGACATGATTGAAGAAAAGAAAGTATCATTGATGAAGGTGGACACTTTGAAGAATGTTGCAGACTCATTAACAAAATCTGTGAGAACTGAGAAGTTCTCTTGGTGTAGAGGATCCATGGGCATTGTTGCCTTGGATTTTTGACTATGTAATCCTGTAACCCCCTGTATGCAAATAATATAACACATACCCAACATTCTCCCGACTTTGAGTTGGTAATAAATCAAGTCACCCAGAGGTGTATGTTGAAAATACCAACCACACTAAGAGGGGGGTTGAATTAGTGTGTGGACTTTTCTAACTTTTCTTCTTCTTACAAGTTAGTAGTTAAAACATATTTGAACATATTAAGAACAACCAAATCATAATCAAAATGGACACAGAATATACCAGATATTTGTATATAATTTATATGAATATATGTGAATATAATAATAAGGATTTTCCCAAAACCAACTAGTTTATTTCGGCACCAACTGAAGTAAGGAGCACCAACTCTCAAGGAAGACCTAGCTTGTTGCAAGACCCAACGTGTTGATAGAGCACAGTCTATCCAACTAGAGTTTAACCAACTCTAGTAGTTGTGATTCATTAATGAATCAATTTTGTTTCATGATTAGAGGTATACAATCAACACTCATCATTGTACTTCATATTCTCTCTAAAATTTGCTCCTTCTTCACTTTGTCTTTCCTCTGATATTCACACCTTCTTCAGTTCTTCTTTTCTCTGATATTCACATGGGCCTCAGGTCTGTATCCCCTTCATTTTCTCCACAAGCCGCTCTTTCTCAGTGAGGATATATTTTCCAAAAGCACATCTACTTCCCAATCACACATCCAAGTGAACCAATCATGGTTGTATTTATACTTGTTTATGCTCAAAACTTGTTTTAGTTATTGGGCTGACTTGTGCAACAAGTTATAACTAACTTGTTCATTTACAACGATTTTTGGGACCACTTGAGATCATCATTTTGGGTCTTTAACCTTAAACATGATATCCCCTTCACTTTCATAAATCGATCACAGGCATGGATCAATTTCCTTCGTCTCTGTGTTTACAGAAATCGACGCTTCATTAAAAACATGTTCATATGATCGTTGGTGTAGAACTAGATTCTTATCAATTTAAGCGACACATTCCATTATGCCTTTTTAAATCTCTTTACCATATGACCAATAGTGTTATTCAAATGTTAGGTGAGATGAGTGCTTGAGCGCTTATCAATCAACGGTCATGATTCAATCTTATGATGAGATGGATGGTTTTCGTAACTTCGACACTTTTTCCTTCGAAACTTTTGAGTTTGAAACCTTTCAAAACTTTTGAATCAGATTTATCGAACAAATCGAACGACTTACATTAATTTCACAGAAATGAATCAATCGTCAAATTTGATTCTTACAAGGCTTAATATGAGGGCCAGTAATTAATAAAGAGTTGAGAGGGAAGGCAACCATTTACTCCACGACTTCGTCTATTATACTTACATTATCCTTCCACTGTGTTTTGATTAATGGTTGTGAGTGCACCCGACATCAGATCAACGGTCGAGATCTCCTTTAGGTTTCCAGACTTCGGATATTTCGAGTCTCGACCCCTTCTTTCCTCCATATGCCAATATTCTGGAGCTGATGGATCACTGATACATGTACCTCTTGGATTAACGGTCAAGGTCTCCTTCGGGTCTCCGAACTTCATAGATTCCAAATCTCAACCCTTTCTTTCCTCTGGATTGATCACCTGTTGAGTAAGTCATAAATGGTGGAGACCTCTTGTTGTTGGTTAACACTTTCGCTTACACTATCCTTCCATTGTAGTATATCAACAGATGATAATTCTCCCGAAGTGATCTTCAGATTGGACATATTGTGTCCACTTTGGGACTTCGACATTCAAGACTTTGGGACTTTGGGCAAGTTTTGGTGGTAAAACTCCCGAAGAAAAACTCTCGTAGTGATGTAACTTTCTTACGTCACTTGACGAAGTTTCATGAGCTGAGTAGCTACCACGTGTCACTCAAATTCATGATTCACATGTACCTGAAATGTCGAATCAACTTGACACTTGTCATTGTCTAATTGTGTCATGTGTCCTTGTTGACGTAGTTTTGTTGACGTGGATCTCCTTATGTGGCACATGTTCATCTCCTTGATCTAACGGTCAGGATAGTATTGAAGGGTATCTCAGATCGATGGCTGAGAGAGACTTTAGACCTTCATCCTTCAGGACTTTGGGACTTTCGACATTTCTTAGTGGTGAAACTCCCGAATAAATTCTCCCAGAGTGACGTAACTTGCTTACGTCACTTGTTGACATGGCATGAGCTAATTTCCTCTTGACTCTTGTAATCATATGTTTGTGCCATGTGTATGTGCTAACGTTGTCTGCCACATGTTCTTGCTAACATCATCTGCCACATGTCCTTGTTGTCGTGGTCTACCACATGTCCTTGCTGATGTGGTCTGCCACATGTCCTTCTAGACGTGGTTTGTTGTGTGTCCTTGTTGATGTGGTCTGATGACCAGCAACCCTAATCCAACGATCATCATTTGTCCTCCAAATCCAATGGTCCTTATTCATTTTGGATTTTCAGGTTTTGGGTATTTCGAATCTCAAACTGAATTCTTGAAGTGAGATTTCTCCAGAGCATAACTTCATCGCAACTTTAGACCCGTACTAAAAAAATTTCATTGATAATGTTTTTAGATCGATGGCTCAATATATCTATGGTGTTTCTCTTCTGTCTTATCCTATCCTTCCACTCGAGAATGATCCAACAGTTGATGAAAATTCTCACAAATGAGATCTCAGATATTACCTTGCTTATCATATCCTTCCACTTTAAGATGATTTGATGACTGATAGGAATTCATGTTTGATCTAATTGCTGACAAGTGTTCAGATAATCAAATTCTCAATTTTTTCCCTACTTATTCTATCCTTCCACTTTAAAGTGATCCAATGGTTATGAAGACATTGAAGCAGATCAACAGTCGACTATGATTATGGAACCACAACTTGCGAGTGATTTAACTCGACACCCAAATTTCCCAATATGAAGTTGTGCGTTGTTGGTGAGTCAACCACAGTCATCGATATTTGAGGCTATAAGATCAGAAAATCTTGAATAATTGTAGGATTGGAACAAGAGCGATATTTAATTCTCCTTTCAATCTCTGCAATTCATCCCTGTAATTGATCTATCGATTGTGCATCCGACAGTCGCGATTTAATATGTCTTAATCTCATCGTTTGTTGGATCAACAGGAGTCGTAGATATTTTGAGCTATGAGATCTGGAAATCTAGACCAATTGCGGTATTAGAACTAGTGGGTTGTTTAATTCTTCTTTTTCTCCCCTCAATTCATCCATGTCGTTGATCTGGCTTGCAGATCTGATGGTCATGATCCTCCAATGATCCTCAAGACTACGGTCACTCATATGACCGATGTCTGTAATCTGAAATGATCAACATGGTCAATTTCTTGATCAAAGGGTTTTTGAGACTTCTCACATTTTCCTGTGCATTGGTCGACTTCTCAGTCTTTTCATCGATCGAACGATATTTCTAGAATGTGCTCTTCATTCACTAACTCTCCTGGGGTTTAATAAATTTGTGTGCATTCTTTTATGCATTGATAGTCAATCGCTAATTCTCCTGACCTTTGATCATAGGAACATTGTTGATCCTATCGTGATCAAAAATAATCATGAATTGTTGTTTTTTGTTTGTTTCTTCTACTAACTGATATATTGTGTAGTGCACTCTTCCTTCTGATCTTTGATCTTCAATTGCTTATGTACTATGTTTTCCCTTATGATCTTTGATATCCATACTTTTCTCTTCTTCTGCTAACTGATATACTGTTGACATCAATGACAATCTCATCTCTATTAAATCACAATGATAATTCATTATAACAACAAATCATCACAACGACTGTTGACATCAATGACAATATGTCCAAAAATATCCCCCTTTGTCATTGAGGGAAACACACTAACTTCATATACAAAACTCCCCCTGTGATGGTGATTTCCTCTTATGATTTTTTTCTTTTATGAAGTTTCTCTCCCCCTTTGACATTAATGGCAAAGGGTTTTTCCTCCTGTGGTAAAGCATTGTATGTTACTGACCAGAATCTGAACTTGGGTAACACTTTCTACCATCAACCTTTTCTTGTCATGACTGAATTACTCCCCCTATCAATATGCTCTCTCTTTGCTTATGAATACTCTCCCCCTTTGTTTCTAAAAAAGGTACCTCTTCCTAACAAGGTTTCTTCCCTTGTTAATTTACTAACTTCTTATCTCAATTGATTGAGATTTTTTTGTTTCAAATGAGTAGTCTTGTTTATACCAATTTTTGTAGTGATCAAGTCTTTTCAAAAACTTAATCTAATCACTTTCTTATTTACTAACCAAAATACTTCCCCTGAGTTTTACTAACTGTTCTCCCCCTTTGTTTCTAAAAGGGTAGTTTTTTTCTGATAGGGTCTCTCCTCTTGTTGTCTCTGCATGATGTCATGTACATCATTTTGTACATCAGAATGTTGCTTCTATGGATGTCATTGTCCTACTGGAACACTACGCAATTGTATCTCACATTATTCAAACAACTCTTGGATCTTCCCATTGATTCTCATTGATCTCTAACCAGATGTATCCATATTTATCCAAGATGCTTCTTTATTGTACATTGGTCTAAAGTTGTTTGAGAAATTTTATACTATGCTTGTCACATGACTACAATTCTTTTTACAGTAATTAACTTCACTCATGTTCACTTGTTCAGTGTTTTCTATCCACATCTGTGAGTGTCCTAGTTTTTTGAACTTTTTTCTCTGGTATTCTATTACTGCAACTTCATTTTTATTCCATGTTCCAATTAATCCATTTGTCATATTGTATGAAGAATTTCTCATTGATTGTTTTCTTGAGTTCCAACAGTTATAGGCTTTGTGGCCATATCCACCACAACTATAGCATCTCATAGTGTAACAATGTGCAACAATATGTCCAATAGTCATTGTCATTGATGTCAACAGTCGTTGTGATGATTGCAATTCCAACATCGTATACTGTTGTTGAACCTACCAACTTGTTTTCTTCCATGATGCCTACAATCTAAGGATTTATGACCATATTCATTACAATAAAAACAATAACTGTTAGAAACACTCTCATACCTTCTTTGATTCATCCAAGAAGGTGTCTCTCTCCTAAACTTTCTTTGAGGTATATGAGTATCTTCTAGATGTCTTCCTTGATCTGATCTTCTAAACTTTCTAGTGTTTCTTTTATTTCTTGAATGTGAAGAACCTGAGTCATACCTTCTTTCACTTTTTACAAATGAAGGATCTGTGTCAGACCTGTCTTCATCCTTTACAAATGAAGGACCTACGTCAGACCTATCTTCATCCTTTACAAATGAAGGACCTGTGTCAGACCTGTCTTCATCCTTTACAAATGAAGGACCTGTGTCAAAAGTATTTTCACCTTTTACAAATGAAGGAACTGCATCAAGTTTCTTAGGAGTATTGATTTATTCCTTGTTGTATCCAAGATTAGATTTGTCATTTGGTGATCTTTGACTATCCAAGATCTCATACAAGGTAATGGAGTTGTTAAAGAACTTGATTTGGGTGTTTGACTTCTCAACTTTCTTTCTAAGATTCACAACTTCTTCTTCCATCTTATGACATGATTCTTTCTTTTTGTTCAGTTGGTTCCTCACTACCTCCTCCCTTCTTTTGGCTTCTTCAAGTTGGATTTTAAGATTGACATAGATTTCCCTTAGTTATTTTAGATCTACAAGGATTTTTCTTCGTTCATCATCTTCATTATTTTCTTATTTTGCTTGACTGATTTCATTTTTCAGTCTCTCGATGTCCTCTTCCTTTGCTTGAATGATTTCATTTTTCAGTCTCTTGATCTCCTCTTCCTTTTCTTGACTGGTTTCATTTTTCAGTCTCTCTATCTCCTCTTCCTTTTCTTGACTGATTTCATTTTTCAGTCTCTCGATCTCCTCTTCCTTCTTTTTTTTTATATCAACAACTTTTGTTTTCAATATTTTGATCTCTTCTTTGTTTTCTAACTGAATCTTTTGCTCAGATATGATTTCTTCAATGTCTTTGAGATTTTCTTTTATTTCCAGGATATTCCTTTGATTGTTAAGCTCATCATCTTCCTTCTTATTTTCTTTTACCTGACTAATTTATTTCCTCAACTTCTCAATATCCTCTTATTTTTATTCTAGTTGATTATCCTGCTCATATATTATCTTTTCCTTGTCCTTGAGCATTTCCTTTATTTCCAAGGTATGCTTTTGACTCTTTTCAAGAAATTCTTTAGTGTAGTCAAGAAGATAGCTATAGTCTGAATCATTATGGTCATAGACGTATTCACAGAGACTCCAATCAACCTTTTGTTTGGCCTTTGATAGTTCTTCTTCTACTTCTTCCATGGGATAAATGCTAACAGAACATTCTTTTATTGTATATGAGTCTTCTTATTTATTTGCAGGGGAGGATTCGATATCAACATTATTGCAATCGAAATATTGTCGAGAGTTTGTACCCTTATTGATAACTAAGTCTTCCTCTTCATCCTTGATAGGAATGTCTTATGCGTATTGTCATTTGATTTGATACATCTCTTCTAAATTCATCCATAAGTCTTTGGCAGATGTGCATTGTCATATGCTTGCTATGACAATATATGATAATCCATTGAGAAGAATCTTCAATGCCACATCATTGTTCTTCCTTACTCTTCTTTGGACTGTAATATTGGATAGATTCTTTGAGGTAGTTAAGTCCCAGGGCTTGCTTACTACTGAATTCCAAACTTCATATGCTCTTGAATTCAAATACTACTTCATATTTTCTCTCCATGATGAATAATATGTTCCATCAAATAAGGGAGCTTCAATTGTGGAGAGAGCCATATGTCCACCCATTTCTTCATAATCTACCTTCCAATGTTTAAAATGTGTTTGAAGGAACCTTCTCTGATACCAATTGTTGAACACACCGCCCACACTAAGAGGGGGGGGGGGGAATTGAATTAGTGTGTGGACTTTTCTAACTTTTATTCTTCTTACAAGTTAGCAGTTAAAACATATTTGAACAGATTAAGAAAAACCAAATCATAATCATAATGGACACAGAAGATACCAGATGTTTGTATATAATTTATATGAATATCTGTGAATATAATAATAAGGATTTTCCTAGCACCAACTAATTTTTTTCAAAACCAACTGAAGTAAGGAGAACCAACTCCTCGGAGAGCACCAACTCTCAAGTAAGACCTAGCTTACTGCAAGACCCAACTTGTTGATAGAGCACAGTCTATCCAACTAGATTTTAACCAACTCTAGTAGCAGTGATTCATTAATGAATCAATTCGGTTTCATGATCAGAGGTATACAATCAACACTCATCATTGCACTTCATCTTCTCTCTAAAATTTGTGCCTTCTTCACTTCATGTTTCCTCTAATATTTGCACCTTCTTCAATTCTTATTCTCTATAATATTCGCACGGACCTTAGGTCTATATCCCCTTCATTTTCTTCGTAGGTCACTCTTTCCCAATGAGCCTATATTTTCCACAATCACATCTACTTCCCAAGCACACTTCCAAGTGAACCAATCATGGTTTTATTTATACTTGTTTATGCTCAAAAATTGTTTTAGTTATTGGGCCAACTTGTGCAACAAGTTATAAATAACTTGTTCATTTACAACAATTTTTGGTACCACCTAAGATCATCGTTTCGGGTCTTGAACTTTAAACCTGGCATCCCCTTCACTTTAATAAATCAATCACAAGCATGCATTGATTTCCTTCATCTCTGTGTTTATATAAATCATCACTTCCTTCAAACCATGTCCATATGACCGTTGGCGTAGAACCAGAGGCTTATCAATTTAAGCAGCACATTCCATTCTGCCTTTTAAAATCTATTTACCATATGACCAATAGTGTTATTCAGACATTAGGCGACATGAGCACTTGAGCACTTATCAATCAATGGTCATGATTCAATATTCTGATGATATGGACAGTTGTCGTAAATTCAGAACTTTTCCCTTCAGATTTCTTGAGTTTGAAATCTTTCAAAACTTTCGAATTAGATTTCTTGAACAGATCGAACAACTTAGTTTTGATTCTTACAAGGCTTAATCTGACGACTAGGACTTAATCAAGCGTTGATATAGATGGCCACCATTTACTCTGTGACTTTGTCTACTATACTTATGATATCCTTCCACTATGTTTTGATCAACAGTTGTGAGTGCACTTGACATCAAATCGATGATCGAGATCTCCTTCGGGTCTCTATACTTCGGAGATTTCGAGTCTCAACCCATTCTTTCCTCCGTACATCAATATTCTAGAGCTGACAGACCACTGATGTGTGTCCCTCTCAAATTAATGGCTGAGATATCCTTCGGGTCTCCGGACTTCAGAGATTTCAAATCTCAACCCATTCTTTCCTCTTAAGTAATCACCTATTGAGTAAGTCATAAACGGTGGAGATCGCTTTTTGTCGGTTAACACTTCCACTTACACTATCCTTCCATTGTAGTAGATCAACGAATGAGAATGAACCTAAAGTGATATTTAGATCAGACGTCTCATGTCCACTTTGGGACTTCGACATTCGAGACTTTGGGACTTCGGGCAAGTGTTGGTGGTAAAAATCCTAAAGCAAAACTCCCGTAGTGACATAACCTACTTACGTCACTTGATGACGTGTCATGAGCTGAGTAGTTGTCGCATGTTACTCAGATTGGTGATTCGCACATACCTGAAATGTTGAATCAACTTAACACTTTTCATTGTCTCATTGCGCCATGTCTCCTTGCTGAAGTAGTTTTACTGATGTGGATCTCTTTATGTAGCACATGTTCATCTCCTTGATCTAACGGTCAGGATAATATCAAAGGGTATCTCATATCAACGGCTAAGAGTGAATTTGGACCTTTTTCCTTCGGGACTTCGGGACTTTTGACATTTCTTGGGGGTGAAACGCCCAAATAAATTCTCCCGTAGTGACGTAACTTGCTTACGTCACTTATTGACATGGCACGGGCTAAATTCCTCTTGACACTTGTCATCATCTGATTATTCCATGTGTATGTGTTGATGTGGTCTTCTAACATGGTCTTCCACATGTTCTTGCTAACGTGGTCTACCACACGTCCTTTCTAACGTGGCTTGCCACATGTCCTTGTTGGTGTGGCCTGTTGACGTGGTCTGCCACTTGTCCTTGCAGACATGGTCTATTGTGTTTCCTTGATAACGTGGTCTGCTAACCAACAACCCTAATCCAATGGTCATCGTATGTCCTCCAAATCTGATGTTCCTTATTCATTTCGAATTTCCAGGCTTCGGGTATTTCGAATCTTAAACTGAATTCTTGAAGTAAGATTTCTCTGGAGTGTAACCTCCTCGCAAATTTATACCCATACTAAAATTTGTTCATCGATAATGTTCTTACATCGATGGCTCGATCTATATATGGTGTTTCTCTTCTTTCTTATCCTATCCTTCCACTCGATAATGATCCAACGACTGACATAAATTCGCACAAATGAGATCTCAGATCTTACCTTTCTTATCCTATCCTTCCACTTTAAGATGATCTAACGAATGATAGGAATTCGTGTTTGATTTGATGACTGATGGGTGTTCAGATAATCAAATTCTCAAATTTTTCCCTGCTTATCCTATCCTTCCACTTTAAAGTGATCCAACGGTTATGAAGACAATAAAGAAGATCAACGGTCAACTATGATTGCGGAACCACAACTTGCGAGTGATTTAACTCGACACCCAAATTTTGCAATATGAAGTTGTGCATTGTTGGTGAGTCAACCATAGTCGTTGATATTTGAGTCTATAAGATCAGACAGTCATG
This sequence comes from Picea sitchensis, assembly GCA_010110895.2. NCBI lineage: Eukaryota > Viridiplantae > Streptophyta > Pinopsida > Pinales > Pinaceae > Picea > Picea sitchensis. The sequence goes on along the minus strand of SNQJ01S0047030.1, from coordinate 57,803 downwards.
AATAATTGCGGTATTGGAACAAGCGTGATATTTAATTCTCCTTTCAATATCTACAATTCATCCCTATCGTTGATCTAGTGATTGTGCATCCAACGGTCACTATTTAATCTAGCTTAATCTCATCATTTTTTGGATCAACCGCAGTCATAGATCTTTCGAGTTATGAGATCTGACGATCTAGACTGATTGTGGGATTAGAAATAATGGGTTGTTTTATTCTTCTTTCACTCCCCACAATTCATCGCTGCCATTGGTTTGGCTTGCAAATACGATGGTCACGATCCTCCAATGATCCTCAAGCCCACGATCACTCATATGACTGACGTCTATAATATGAGATGATCCACACATTCGATTTATTGATCGGATGGTTGTTGAGGCTTATCACCTTTTCCTGTGCATTGGTCGACTTCTAAGTCTTTCCATCAATCAGACGATATTTCTAGAATGTGCTCTTCATTCGCTAACTCTCCTGAGATTTAATAACTGTTTGTGCATTCTTTTATGCATTGATAGTCAATCGCTAATTCTCTTGAGCTTTGATCATAGGAACATTTTTGTTCCTATCATGATAAAAAATAATCATGAATTGCTTCATACTATTTGTTTCTTCTGCTAACCGATATACTGTGCAGTGCGTTATTCCTTATGAGCTTTGACCTTCAATCGCTTATGTACTGCGTTTTCCCTTCTGAGCTTTGATCTTCATACTATTCTCTTCTTCTGCTAACTAATATACTGTTGACATCAATGACAATCTCATATCTGGTAAATCACAATGATAATTCATTATAAAAAAAAATCATCACAATGACTTTTGACATCAAGGACAATAGTCGTTGTGATGATTTGTTGTTATAATGAATTAACCCGGGAAACCATCACTCTTTCATCAATGAACCCAGGAAACCATTCTCTTTCAAAAATAAGGATAATGAATTAATGGAATATTATATAGACGTTGGGATCAAAAACTATGATATCCTAGACATGGAACAGACTGAAATCCTAGATCAAATTCAAGGTATGGAGAATCAAGATCATTCATTTGAAGGTTATTAGAGGATGTCATTCGATGGATCTTGCTCAAGTTCTGAGAGTGGATTTGGAATTGTCCTTGTAAGTCCAGGAATTATTCTTCATCCACGTGCTATCAAACTTGAATTTTGTTGGCACAGGGGCAGACCCAGGTTTCAATGCTAGAACAGTGCACCAACAAAGCCCTAATTATCGTCCCTTTCAGCAACACCTGCAAAGCAGATGAATTCTCACCCGAGGTAGAGGAAGGGGTGGTTGCAAGACTCAGGTGTTTGCAACCTTAGCTGGGACACAGATCTATGATTGTACTACTTAATAAAGTACTTAACACCGTTAGTTCCTCAATATGAAATCAATATCCACTTCGTTGATAAAACAAGACTTCACAGCATCCACACTAATCTAATGTATTTAATCACTTAGCATAGGTAAATATATCAGATCGAGCATATTAAGCACTAAGCATGGCCATATAGATCAAATCTAACATTCTCGCATATCATAAGCACAAAGCATAAGTAGATCTATCTAAACATATCAAAGTACTTAGAAAATAATGTGTGAACACATCAAGACAAGGAACAAAGCAGCATAACATAGTATTTACATGTTTCACCCCCACCTTGGGGCTACATCCACCAACTCTTCTTCTTTATTGTCTTCAGTCAATTGGTTACAAGAACAGATTCTCAAAACCCTACTCCACATAGGACAGAGATCTACGTAGCTCGCTAGATCCTTCTTCCTTTTGTTACAACACAAAGCCTTCCACAGTCTGTTACAACCACGTGCACTTAGCTCTACAAGTCTCTCACATTAGGCACAAATCCCTTACAATCCACACTAGCACTTAGCTTCTAGAACTTAGCAAAAACAATCTCACATCGCATAGATGCATTCCTCTTCTATCTAGCCTAGGCATCTATTTATATATTACAAAAGAGTCCTAAACATGGGTAAACCTATGGACCGACATCCCAATCCCATTACATAATCCCAAAAACCCAGAAAGGACCCAAAAAAGAGGCTGATATCCCATGATCTCTGGTTCGTCTTGCGCTCCTCCTTTGATAGGCTATCGAAGTCCCACAATAGGTCAACATGACCAAGAATCTCCCAAAACTTGGTCAAGCGTCAACAGACCCCTAACACTCACCTGTGACTAATCTTGAGTCACTCTTGTCTGACTAGTTCTACCTCGAAGCCTCGAGCTTGGATCGAGCTACTTCGACTTGCTACTTTTCTATGGCTTCTTGCTCGATGAACTCTTGGATCATTACGTCATTCACTGGCCCTTCTAGGTATTGTTATGTTGTGGTGACAACCTATTCTAGCTCTGCTCCTTGGCTTTCAACCTCTGTAAACAATTGATAGGCCTTATCTTGCATAGGTTGGAGCCATTGAGTTATTTCCATAACTTTGCTCTGGATCGTATGGATCTGATGTTGGGTGGTGCTTTGCTCTTGAGATCTCTTCATTATGTCCACAGCTGACAGGGCCTTTAGCTGCACCTGTAGTGTGTCTGTGTGCTACTTCACTTCCTAAAGCTATGATTCCAGCGCCTGTAACTCTGGGTTCTCAGTGAGGTTCTCATATGTTTGGGTGTTGCAATTACTCAGCGGCTTGCACTCCCCGTAAAGAGCCTTCAACCTCTCAATTTTTCTCTGGGTGGTTGCTTCCCTTTGGTCTCTTACATCTTGCAGGGTCTCAGGCACTGCACATATCTTCAAATCTTCTATGCAATGTTGTAGTTGTTGAATCACTTCTTCAAGTTGCACTACTTGTTGTGGAACTCTCTCTTCATCCTTTACTTTGACAAATGTCACAAAGCGAAGTGCTTTGTTGAACCTTTCCTTTACTTCGAGTTGCTCCTCGAGAAACTATTCCTTGATTTACTGTAGTTGTTCTCTTTCTTCATCCCACTTCGCTTGGAGAGCAAGCTTTTCCCATTCTGCAACACTGTGTTTCTCTAGAATACTTTCTTGTACTTGTGATAAAGCCTGGGTGGCTTGCGTTGTTTCCTCCTGTGCTCATCGAAGGTGAGCTTCGACTGTGTCAGTGATTCGGTGGAGCTAAGCTGGCTCATCTCCCAGTTCTGGTGTTTCCAATGGTAGAGTCGTAGTGGAAATTGCATGGCTGGACTGTAGTGCCTACTGCACCCCTTGAAGTTCAACCTTAATTCGATTGTATATCTCCTCCTATTGAGCCTCTTGCTTATTTTCTATCTCCAGCAAAGCATCATTCAGTGTTTCTACAATGAAATCGAAGTCATTTGAGGTGAGATTAGTCTGCATTTTGGTCATATATGCTCTCAATTTCTTCCGGGAAGAAGGCTTCAGGGGGGGAACCTTACTTTTCTTCGAGGGATCCTCCTCATATCTAGGTGGTGTAACCTCAACTTTCTTTTGTTCAAATTCTACGCCATCTATCTCTCTACCATATTCTCCTTGATTAGGTGAGATGGAAGCATTATTTGTTGAGGTACTACTTACGTCTTGGGCTTCTTCATTTTTCTTTGTCTTGTTGGATCCAGGTGTATCATGCATGGCTTTTGGACTGTCAATGTCAGACATCTCCGCAAGATCTACTAGAATGAGGAGGTTCATCGACCAGTATTTAGTAATCTCTTCTAAGTCCTCCTTTGTCAGTTTGTAGTAAGATTGAATTTGTTGCTTGTGCTCGTTAGTGCGCACTGTAATATAAGTGAAATGGTGATCTGTGTTGAATTTCATTAAAGGTCAAAACCTGTGGAGAGTATTCGACATGATGCAAGGCTTGGAATAGATGGTTGTCTTCATCTAGTTGTAATAGGTATGTAACACGAAATTTGACTTCCATTGCTTTTTCATGTCACTGGAATACCACAGTGTACTGAACTCTGTGGCCAGATGTTCAAAGGGCTCAATGTTCGGGAAGGTCACACCTTCCAGCATCTCCTAGGTGATGAAAGCGATCAGGATCAAAAGCCAGCTGAAGTGGAATTCATATCCCTGATATTGTGCTTCCCTACATTCTAGTTCCAACTGGTTCACTAGGTACTTCTCCCAGTTGGTTCGTAGGCCCTCTGTGCACTTCCCTGCGAGGTTGACTACAAAACCAATCACTTGGGTGGATCAATTCTTGCAAACTAACTTTCCTGCGATCAATTAACAGGCTAGGCACATTGTGCCACTCTGGATAGAGGCTACCTTGTAGCCTCACGTTCCCTTCTCGACATCTCCATAAGTGTCCTTGATCCTTTATGCGAGAGCGTGGTCCATGGCTTTTCCAGGGTAGAAATCCTATGGGTCAGGGCCTTCCATACTTAGCCCTGTGATCTGATTGGTCAATGTCAGATCCACTGTGATATGGAGGTTTAACCACAAGTATCTTCCATGGTAACAGGACAACAGCATCTCGACGCATGCATTCACTTCTTGGTGCCTTCCGAAGTGAGGAATATGCATGGCATTGAGTAGTGTGGACTGCGCGAGGTTCATAGTCCATGATTGGGGAACTACCTTCGAATTCTTTCCCTTTGTTTTGGTCAGGTACTTGTGTGGGATGAGCATGTTGTAGACCTTCCTATGACCAAGGTTGAAGTCACTAAACTTCAGTGCTACAATCTTTTCTTGATTTGTGTGAACTGCGTGTATCCCCTTCGGGAGGTACGTAGTGATCAAACCATACTCAAATTCTTTGGGCACACTGTCTAGATTTATTGTGTCGCTCAGAGGTGGTAGGTAGGAGGGGAATATGCTTAGAATCAAATTAGCATTCACGAGATCCTCTTTGTGCTTGGTTCACTTTTCATCTACTGGTCAGGATGGTCCAGCTCGAGTAGTGTATGGAGATTCTTGTACTATTCTTGTGGATGAATCCGGGATACCTTCAGACATAGACATGACTCTCTCAGTCATAAAGTCGATCAAAACTTCGTCAACAGATTTCTCCATGGAACTCAATTCTTCCGACATACACACTCGGGGTGAACAATCATGGGTTTGGGGAACAACTTAGACATGTACTAAGATAGAGAGAAAGAGCGCAGTGATCACTGTATAAAATAGGCTTAGTTTGTGGGCTCGAATTCTCAATTAGCAAAAGTGTTCTCGGTGCATTGAGCGACAAGATAAATAGGTAACTTGACAACGGTTTGCTTGCAATGGGTATGAGCCTCCATTAACTCTTGTTCAGTCCATTATGGCATGGTCCAACGATCTGATGATGAACCATAATTTCCTTTCTTCTCGTTCGAAGCATCGATCAAACGGATATAATTTCCCTAATGACTATATTGCTTCGTCATTGCAAAGTGCCATGTGTCACTACTCTGATATCCCGACGAAGCTCCAATTCTTCAAATTTTCTATCTGCGAAGTTCCCTCTAGAACCTTCTGCAACTTTTTGAACTTAGCTCTCTTCTTACTTAGCTTTCTAGCCTTCTTTTGAGTGAGCTTCATCTCGGTAGTCCTTTTTCCATTCTGATTCTTATCTTCTTTGTTCATAGTCACTTCGTGATGTTGAGATTCTTCCCTAGGGTACCTGGATAACGCTCCTTCTTTGTCTGGGGTAGGTACTTCAGTCTCATGTGGATCCTCTATTGTTCTCTCAGCTTCGACATCTAGGTTGCTAGTGTTAAATAGCTTCGATATGCTCTCATGTTCTTCAATCAAGTATGTGATCCTTCTGGTCATGAAATATTTTAACTCTTGTTTCTTCTGCTCCAAAACTTCTTCTTCTTTCTTTCGTCTAGCTTGATCTCTATCAATCCAAGGTTTTCCTAGTAACATGGTAAATGGGGTGTTGTCTTCAACAAATTTAATAATATCAAAATCTGCTTCTATCAAAGTTCCATTAGCATTCATAGGTATCTGGTTGAGCCTTCCACGTAGGTTTATCAGTTTCCCTCTAAATAACCCTATTCCTCCTAATGAGGGATTCATAGCATGCCTCCCTATAGCTTCCCAAGTTATTTATGTTATGATATTCACCTGCGATTACTCATCTAGAACACACTTAATGTAGAAGTCTCCTATTCTTTCTTCGATGCATTATTTTTCTTTGAAGATACCTAGTAAGCTGACATGTTGGTGGTCATTTAGGGTTTCTTTCATATGTAGCAATACATGTTCAGATTCTTTCTGAAGTTCGACCATAGTTTTTAGATTTTCCTTAGGTTTTTCTTGATTCAGGTTCATTTTTTCAACTTTAGCAATCATTCTAGGGTAATCCAACACTTCATGGTCCATATCCTTGCAACAAAGACAACTAGGTCTCTTTCTAGGGCATTCCTTAGCCAAATTTCTCAATCTTCTACAACTGTAACAGAGGGTTAATCCTCTCTTTCTTTTAAATGATCCCCATCTTTTCCTGTACTGCGTGTTATGATCATAGGAGCTAAAATGCAACAAATTCTTTCTAGGATCCTCCATCCATTTGTTAGTCCAAACATTATTTCTATGCATAGTTATAACATATCTTTCATTATTATTATCAAATCTACTCATATCAAACCTTCTTTCATCTATTAATACCCTAGTTTTCGAACTGGGACAGACTCTATTAAACATACCTAGATCCATACTCTAGAAACAAAAATTTCCACTTATCTTAATTCTATATAGCACAAAGCTTCTGGATCTAAAACTTTTCACTATTCTTACCTTTTTATCAGGGCACAGAGCTTGCAGATCTTACTTCTTTTAATCATAAATTCTCACTTTTACCTTTCTTAGAGCACAAAGATTTTTAGATCTTGTTTCCTTCCTTCAGATCCGACCTCCTTTCTTCAGACCAGGCTTCTTTCTTTAGCACAGAGATTTATAAATCAAGTAGAATATTGTGCATTAGGTAAAAAGATCTATGCATGGGGCTTCCACAATCTTAGGTTGAATCTTTGCACAAAGCTTCTTCTTTCTCAATTCCCAACAATCACAGTTTCAAGTCCTGGAAACGAAACCATTTGTTGGCACAGGGGCAGACCCGGGGTTCAACGCTACAACAACGCACCAACAAAGCCCTAACTACAGACCCTTTTGGCAACACTTGTGAAGCATATGAGGTCTCACCCAAGGTAGAGGAAGGGGTGGTTGCAAGACTCAGGTATCTACAACCTTAGCTGGGACACAAATATGTGATTGTACTACTTAATAAAGCACTTAGCACCGTTAGTTACTCAATATGCAATCATTATCCACTTCACTGATAAATCAGGGCTTCGTAGCATCCACACTAATCTAATGTATTTAAGCACTTAACATAGGTAAATAGATCAGATCGAGCAGATTAAGCACTAAGAATGGCCATATAGATCAGATCTAACATTATCGCATATCATAAGCACAAAGCATAAGTAGCTTTATCTAAACATATCAAAGTACTTAGCAAATAACGTGTGAACACATCAAGTAAAAAAGCACAAAGCATCATAACATAGTATTTATGTGGTTCACTCGTACCCTGGGGCTACGTGATCCAGGGGATCAAATTTTGCTCAAAAATTCAAAGTTCTTGGAATCGCTTCAAATCGAACGGGAGTGTAGGCCTTGTCGTTACAAACCCAATGCAACTCATTTGGGTTCAAACAGACATCATGAGAGAGAGATATCACGTTCTGTTCAAAATGACAAACAGGCAAAAAAAAAAGGGATGTTGACTGTACAGTCTGTACGGATGCTGACATGGCATGTCCATATGACACGTGGCAGAGCTGAATTGGCAGGACCGTATGACACATGGAATTCATTGGTTGATAGATGTGGACGAATGATATTGCGACACGTGGCAGATTTTGGTTGGTTGTACGGTGCCACGTGGCACCGTGTTATTGGTTGGTTATATAAAATTTATTTGGAGTCCACTGGATTTGACCCCGTGACCTCCACCCACATGCAAAGCCTTTGAAAATTGCACACTGCCAATGCGCCACCATAGTAGTTCTTACTATGTAATAGTTTTAAATTTATTTGAATTTGTATATGTTGATGGTTGGGGCGCGTCCGGGCTGGGGCTTAGCCCCAGCCCCCTGTCGTATATACCATACCATATGACCCTTGGTCATACCATTGGCACGCACGTAGATTTGTATTGTGGTTCAAACGGTTATACAACCAACGTCCGCCACTTGTCCATTATCTATTCGCTTTTGAAACGGAGCCCGTTTTGCATTTGCGCGTGGTCACATGACCCTTATGACCACAACCTTGGCAGTTAGGGGCTAGGTGCGCCCATAACCGTCCTAGAGTTTGCAATGGTTGTGCGGTTGCACCCGGTGTTGGGTCTTTTCACATAAATGTGTGTGGGGGCTAGGTTGAGGAGACAAGGGTGCATTTTGGCGATCCAGAGACAGCAAGTTTGAAGGGGAACTTCCAGGAAGCCTATCTTCTTCAATTTTTGGCCAAACGAGGTGCCGAAAAATCCCAGCTAGGGGTTTTTGGACGTTTTGGAGCCATTGGAGCCATCTATTTGGCATTTTGAGCATTGTAAATAACATATTTGAGCACTTTGAGAAAATAATACAAAATATCCATTGGAAGATGGACCAGGAGACATAGCCCAAGAGAGGGGTGAACTCCTTTATCATTTGTTGTGTTATGTGTTTTTTGTTCACTATTTATTGTTGTTGTTTATATGCATATTGAATGAGTAAATTCTATTAAAGTTGTGTTGCAAAATTGATCCATTTGCATTTTAACACATGAATTAAATCTTGCAAATAATTTCAAGAATACAAGTCTTCTTCATTTTTAGATCAAGTTGGTATCAGAGCCGAGGTTTTTGAAGAATTGATTATTTGCAAGTGTTTTGTTCTCTAATTCTCACAAGGTTGAAACTCACAAGAGGAGAAGGAAAACTTGTAGAGCCAAGTTCTCATCCTTCAAGGAGGAAGATTATATCATCACCGCAAGTTTCAAGGAGGCATTCACCAAGTATGGATCATGAAGAGAGTCATGAACATATTCTTGCAGAAGATGAAGATATCAGAAAGGCTTTCATGGAAATGAGAGAAATGATGAAACTCTTGATGGAATAAAGGAATACAAGGTTGAGAGGTGAAGGCTCCAACCCTTCAAATCACAAGGGAGACAGTGGTGATCAAACTCCAAATGGAAATGGAGGGAATGGTGCTTCTCCACCACCCTCACCTCCATCTTCCTCTTCTTCTACCAGTTCAAGACCTCTTCCAAATTATCCAAAAGGATATGGTAAAACTCCTCCACAAATTCCTTTGTTAAAGCTTGATATTAAATTTGAATTGCCAATGTACAATGGAGAGGTAAATGCTGAGAAATTAGATAATTGGATTTGTCAGATTGAGGTATATTGTAGGATACAAAAAATTCAAGATGATGAAACTAAGATT
>SNQJ01S0047030.1:16367-29656 GCA_010110895.2 Picea sitchensis | reverse complement strand
ATATGTACCAACATCATCAACTATACACCTCATGTATGTGCCAACTCATCAACTACTTGTCTCAACCATGTACCTCAACCAAAATCCCTCATCAATTTCATCATCCAAATCTGATTTGTAGATTTTTAATAGGTGTATATGATCACATTCTTGCAAACCTTCATTGACTTTAACAACAGTGGGTTAACCCTAAAATAAGGAAAGTGGGCAAAGTGACCTAGAAGATGTTTTTAAGGAAGCTACTTGGAGAATATAAATAAGAGGCTAGGCTCTCTAATTTTAATCAAACTTGAGCATATTGAATATATATAGGTGTATGAGGTAACCAAGGATATATAAGCTGAAATTATAAGGGAAGGTGAAGAAAAGAAGTCCAAAATGCAAGGAAGGATAAATTCTTTTGATGGTGCTTTCTAAGGTATGTTATTTACAAGTCATCTCACCATTTTCACTATAATTTTTTTCCTATAATCATTCAAACCTTGAAATTTCTATGCCATTGAGAAAACATATCCAAGTATCTGTGGTAGAAAATTAAACTTGTGGGTCATTATATTTTTGGAGTTACACGCCGTGGAAAATAGGGTTTGTGGCTAGTTCTAAAACTAGTCAAAAACAAGTGTTTCAGGTACAAACATCGTAAATTATTCATAACAGATCCAAATTCAGTGAAACAAAATGTGTTGTTTAGGGTACAAGATTTAGTATTTTGTGTAACATTTTTCAATCAATTCAACAAATATTCCGTGCGGGTCATCCTCTACAAGGTCGCTCTCTAGAATAAGCCAGAATTCAACAAGGTATGCCATTTTTTCTATAACTCCTTTTCTGAGAGGTTTAGATCTTTATACATTACATGTACAAAGTTATGATTACTTAAAGTTAGGGTTGTTGAATAATCCAAAACTAAGCATGTGAGACTAAAGAAAAGTTTGATGAAAATGCTAGGAAATATGTTTCAAACAAGTCAGCTCTGCATTTTTGTTATAACTTCTATTCTGGGACTTTGTAGGCTGTGAAATTTTCATAAGTATGACAATACATACATAAGTACCTCAAATATAAATTTTAGAATCAGAAATGGAAAATTGAGCTCTTGGTGAATCTTACAAGTTTGCATATTTGAGGACAGTTATGAGCAACTTTGTATGCAGAGTTTAGAAGATATGTTGGGGTTTCTATGTGTACCCATTTTGATGATGATGAAGTTGAGGAAGGTATGATGAGGAGAGATCTGATGCGCCAGGTCTATTACATAATCAGAGCTATGTTTTTAGATGAATTTTTAAGGTTATGTCTTGATGTTTTGAAACATGCTTGAGGCATGTTTTGAAGATTTGGGTATATGCTTTGAAATACATATTGGATTTATGGTATATGTTTGGTATATGGTTTGAGGCATATCTATTGAGGCATATTTTTGGTACATATCTTGGATATCTTGGCATATATATATGGCACATTTTTAGATACATATATTGATGATGTTATGGAAGATGTTTTAGGTATACCTTGGTATATGGTGAGAGATTCTCTTGGTGATCTTGGTACATGATATATGTGAGTGGATCTAGTCTCATTGATGGTGATTATCAGTGGTAGTGACAGGTTTATGATGGTATATTAGTGACAGTGACAGTGGCAGTGAAAGTAGCAGTGACAGGTTGAGTCTACATTTATATTTCAGGGAGGTGAGAAGGGGCAAGGAAAGGGGGGCGTAACCTCCTTCTGGCTGGAGCCAAAGAATATAGGGAGTTGTATCTTCCTTCAGGTTGGAGCCTACAAATCAGGGGGTTGGAGCCTCCTTCCAGTTGGATATGGAGAATTCAGGGAGTTGTAGCTTCCTTCAGGTTGGAGCCTGTAAACAGGGGGTTGGAGCCTCCTTCTAATTGGTGCTGGAGAATTTGGAAGTTGGTGTTTCCTATGAATGTAATATTTTTATATATAAGAAATCATTCTATTTTTTTTTACCATTTGGGTTTTCACGTAAAATATTGGTGTACTATGTATTTGTCTATGATGTTATGCATTTTTATGGTTATATGTTTATTATATTTTAAATGGAATCATAAGTGAATGGTATCAGTGATAATTACATGTTTTGATTGAAATTGGTAAAAAGTGATCAATATTGATTAACCCCCCTCTTAGTATTCCAATAGAAGTCTTCTTCCAGTTGGTGCTGGAGAATTTAGGGAGTTGGAGCTTCCTTAAGGTTGGAGCCTATAAACTAGCGGGTTAGAGCCTCCTTCCATTTGGTGCTTGAGAATTTAGGGACTTGGATCTTCCTTCAAGTTGGAGCTCATAAAATAGAGGGTTGTAGCCTCCTTCAAGTTGGTGTTGGAGAATTTAGGGAGTTGTAGCTTCCATCAGGTTGGAGACTGTAAATAGGGGGTTGGTACCTCCTTCTAGTTGGTGTTGGATAATCTTAGGAGTTGGTGATTCCTGTGGATTTAATATTCAATATATATATTAAAAAGTGTTATGTGTGTTTCTTCTATTTGGGTTTCCACGTAAAAATCTTGTGTATTGTGTTTTTGTGGTTATATGTTGATGATATCTTGAATGCAATCATAAGTGATAAATTTTTGATATCATAAGTGATAAAAAAAATTATATCTTAATGTTTACATGTTATGGTTGAAAATGGTAAAAATTTATCAATACTTATTCACCCCCCCCCACTCCCCCACCCCCCCTCTCAGTATTGGTGAATATTCCAACATGATCAATGGGAGAAAGATTGCCAGGGAAAAGGGGAATTGAATGATCATGGGCTTATGGGAAGGGGGAAGTCCTTGGGGATTTTCAAAAACATATCAGTTTTTGAGGAGGAGAGAATAGATGTCAAGATGAATAGTAGGTGAGGGGGTCTCAACTGCTTGAATGGAATGGAGTTGGGAAATAATGCCAAAATGACATGTTTTAATTATTTTTTCCATTCGATGGGAACTGATGATCTTTAGGGAGCCTATCTTGATGCCTTCGAAATGTTTTTTTCCATCCTATTCAAATTTCATAGTTAATTCCTTAAAATCCATGGTGATAGGGCCTAGTGTGTGTAACCATTTAGAACTGAGAAAAATGTCGCAACCTCCCATGTCAATAACAAACATATGAGATTTCAGGTGGTATTAACCAATTTGCAAGTGTACATTTTCAAAAGGCCCCCCACATTTCATGGAACCTCCATTAGCAATCATGATTTGAAAATTGTTGACTACACATATATAGTACATGGTCTCTTGAGAAATGCGACGATGAATAAAATGATGGGTGTTGCCACTATCGACTAGGATAATGACTTTCCCGTGCTTATTGTAACTAATTAAGTTGAGTTTTTGGGGATCAAAGAGACTAGTGAAGTCATTCAGTGATATAAGCAGTTCAACTTTGGTTGGATCAGACGGCGATGTATGATCATCGACTTGGGTAGATCTTCAGAATGGGGAAAATTAGCATCCTCTTCAGAATCTTCCTCAAAAGTGGCCATAAGAATTTTTTTCTCCTTACACTTTTGCCCCAGAAAATGTTTTTCATCATAGTATTTATCAAAGACCCTTAAGTTTGCGCTAATCCATTTTTTCCCTAGTTAATTTGTGGATCTTGAGAGGAGTGAAGGAGGGGCGAGATGTGTGGGTCAAGAGAGAGGAATAAAGGATGGTTTTTTTTTGGGGGGGGGAGAGACTACTTTTTTTTCTTCCTTGACGCAATGAGTAGATTCAAGCAAAGTCTGGGGGTGAGCCATTAGGACATGGGCCCGGATTTCATCCTTGAGATCACTAATAAATCATTCCTCGAAGAAGGTGTCATACATGTATTCTTTTTTAAAATACAATTTCTAAAAATAATCTATATATTCTTCCATTGTACAAGATTGTTTCAGCTTGGTCAAACAACCCAAATAAATTGTGTCGATATCAAAGAGTTAGTAAAGTTCTGTAACAAACTAGATCCGTGCAATATACCTAAACGTGGATTTTTATGCCATTTCTAACATTGTCAATGTTCCAGATCCAAATAAAAAACATCGATATGAAGTTTGGTCAAATCATCAGTAATGCCATAAAAGGAGAAATAATGTTCCATTTGAGTGACCCATCCCATGGGATCTAAGCCATCAAATATATTCACTTCAAATTTGGGAAGACGGAGTTCACGATGAAGGGGGTTGGAATGAAAGACCATGGTATGGGAGGATTCAATGCCTTCTGGGTGTGAAGGTTGGTTAGATGAGGTAGAGTACTAGAATTGGCTCTTCCAGTGTTTTAGTTGTGTGAAGTTGTGTTTCACCTCAGTGGAGAGGAAGTCAAATCAGGTAGTGAGGTTCTCAACTTTAGAATTGATGGAAACAACTTCAGAATTGATGTTCTAGATGTCAATATTTTTTGGGTTGTTGTTGTTTTGCAAGGCAATGGTGGTGTTTCCAAGAACTTGGTTGTGGGTGTGGGAAATTTGGAACATAAAAAAGAAAGAAGTGGTTAGGTGGTTCTGCACTAAAAGGATTTATGGGTGAGTGGTACCATGAAGATCAATGCAAAGAGATGAAGCTAATGGAATAGCTCCCAAATAAGGGTGTCAGGGAAGGTGTCTAGGACCATGGAAAAAAATTATTTATAAGTGATGGGTACCACTGTGATCAAGGCAATGTTGCACTACATAATTTCCCCTTTATGTCTATTTTTTTATGTTAGAAAGGGTTAGCTTTTTTATGATTTCTATGGACAAGGGTTTACCCTATTTTATAACTCTCGGATATACCAATGGGGTCCAATAGTAGTACTCGGACCAATATATAAAGGAACCAACTAAGAAGGCTCAAATGTACCCTTAGCCGTACTACCTAATTACCCAAGTACACGAGATTAGTCTCCCCAAGTGTTGTTCTTGGTGCCACTATAATAGTCAAGTGGTCGATAAATTGATATATAGTTGTTTTCAAGAGACCTATGGGACTCCCTATATACCTGAGGGTACATGGGAGTTAATGTTCATGTACAAGTTTTGTCTAATGCGATACTACTTGAAGGGGTACCAATAGGGATTATAGAGGTTTCCCACAAGGTGAAACAATGTGTTTCAAGTAACCCATAAAACTGACTATATTTCCTCCATGTAGTCCTCCCCAACCATATTTTTACCCATTGAACAACAAATCATTGTGCTTTAAAGATGCCTCTAGTTCATGTCTCTAGCCTGGAAAAAAAATTGTCTAAAATTTTGTAGAGGAAAGTGCTATGATACCACTTGTAAGGTATCATATGTATTATGCATAGGAAAAAGAGAATTGCTATAAAAATTATCAGAAGAAAGAGAAAAATATAGATCACAAAGAAATAATTAATTCCCTAAATGATACCTTTATTATATACAAATCCAAGTTCACTTGCCTCTTCAAGGGACCAACCTCTAGCAGAGCATAGCCCAAATACAAAATGAATCTCAAGACAAAACTCTTATTTATACTATTTCAATCTTCTAGAAAACATTCTAAATGAAGATATTTCTATAAGTGACACCTTATTTTAATTATTCTTAAATTAGACATGTTCACATTATTACATAGGCCTTATTTACTAATTGTTGAGGAAAATATATGAAATAATCTTACTCGAATATTTTCAGATCCTACTTGGCTAAAGCAAGATAGTTGGCAATATCATCCTATGTTTATAGCCAACAAAATTAATATCCTAACTCACAAGTATTGATTACAAGTGTTGAGGCTGGTTTTTTCATTAATAAAAGTTTGCTGAAAAAATCATTTTTTTTATATAATTTTATGAACATATCAAATGTTGAAATAAATATAGAGACAGAAGTAAATACACCAAGTCAATTATCAACACATATGAGACACAAATCAATCCTTTATTTCATTCCAATTCATCCAAGAATCACTCTTTTTACAAATTTCCCTGAGGAATTTTTGGACCACAGTTAAACTTATACGTCCATGATGAAACATACAAAAGGACTTCTAACAGAAAACCAAAAAAATAAACTAGAAAAGTTGGATCAGCTTTCCACATATTGTAGCCCACTAGACCCTACACAATAGTCTTTGTCAATCATGAAAACTCATTCACAAATAGACAAGTCTACACAGACTATCAAAGATAGATCAGCACCTCTGGAAAAAAAAGTGTTTGAATGATGTAATTCAGCCTTGAAACTTGTTGTCTACAATAATACCCTACTATCATAAAAAATAATTAGGCTTCAAATGAATTAAGGAATGAATGAAAACTAAACTATCTCAACAAAAACTCAATATCAAACCTTAGTATGATTCTCCTTCTATTCTCCTCTTGTTCCTCCCTTTCCTTTTGCCTTTAAGAAAATTAGAATTGGTTGCAGTAGTTACGGGGAAAAGTAATAAATCATAATAAGGGTTTTTGGTGCAGCACCCCTTGCCTCAATAGGTTCTGCGACCTCCCAGTCTCTAGATCGTTCCAAATTCTGAGCCAAAATGGCTCTTTAGGCTCCTGCTGGAACCCTTTTAACGAATCCACAGGTCCCTTTGCCCTCTGGCATAGGTCTTGAGAAAATCTGCACGCGTGCCCCCATTTTCAGCGCTCTTCTCTATTATGAACCAACACACACCTCGGTGTTGATTCCTTTCCAATTAGCCCCTTCTTATCTGGTGACCTCGGGCTATGACCCAAGGCGTAAACAACACACCTTTCGTATTTCAGGGTTCCGGGACTCCTGCATGTGAGCTCTCCTAGGCTCCTTGTCATTCGAATCGCTGAAACCCGAAAAAAGGGATGAGGTTCTTGGCTACTCCCTTAACCTCTCTCCATGTGACCACTTCCTCATGAACATGCGCTAACACCAAAAGGCACCTTTCATGGTTTAGGACTTCGATGTTCAAGAGTCTCATCCCTTTGCCTCTTGAAACCCCAAATCTCGGTCCTTCCCCAAACCAGATCTGATGGTCCTGCGTCCTCCTCGATCGATGACCACGATCGTTTCACGATTTCGCGATTCGGGACTCCACCTCTCCCAACTCCTGGCCTCTCGAACACCCGGGTCCTGAAATGTCGAAAAGGGATTAACGATCTTTGGCTCCTCCCTTATCCTCCGTCCACGCGACCACCACTCTGTGACTATGCGCTTAACGTCAAATCGCTACCGGCTTTTCGCGATTCAGGGAATCACGATGCAAGCATTCCTCATGTTCTCTGTCTTTCGAAATGACAAAACCTGAAATAGGGACTAATTCCACAGCTCCTCCCTTAAGTCATGTTTCATACAACCGTTCCTTCGACCTAGTGTTATTCCTCCGAATGCGTTCAGGTTTTCTTGTTTCGCGATTTTGCAATTCCAACTACAACTATTCTAGGTCCTTTAAACTCCTGAATCCCAAAATGCCGAAATCTACCCGTGACCACGGTCCACTTTTCAGGATTTCGTAATTCACGATTTTGCGTTTTCAACGCAAAGTGCCCCGGCTCCAAAGACATGTCGCGTTTCGCGACTTCAGAGTTTTTAATGCAAAGTGCCCTGGCTCCTTGTCATTGGAATTGTCGAAATGTCGAACCCTGAAATGCCGAAATGACAAAATTCCACTCCAAAGGGGGATCAACGGCTCTTGTTGCTTCTCATCCAACGGTCATTACTCCTCCTGAGATTTGAGTATCGAAAGACACTCCTTTTAACCTTCTCTCTGATCTGTGAGATCTAACGGCTCACGGTATTTCACACTTCTCCACGAAGCATATCCACCATCCGTTTCAGCTCCGGTTACCCCTTTCATGATTCAGGACTTGGAGCAACCAAGGATTTGGCCTACACTCCAACCTCATGATTCCCGAATTCAAAAAAATGATCCAATGGCCCATGGGATTTCTCACTTCTCCATGAAGTGTCTCCACAGTCTATTTCAGCTCCTCTCCTACACGACCTTCTAAAGGTTAAACTCTGTGTGCCTTCCTCCGGATCTAATGGCTATCGGTCCTTTGCACTAGATCTGATGGCCCAAATATAATCTTCTATACTCTCTCCTCCTGTTGTCTGGATGTGAAAATTGATGGTCCAGATCACGTCTCTCCAACTGATCTAACGACAATTGTTCTCCCTCCTGAGCTTGAGAACTTCCTCCCTCCTCTTGGGAGATTTTCTGAAGTTTCAAAGGCCTCGACCTTTGCTTCCTCTGCGAGCTCAATTCCTTTGGATATCACCTGCATTCTAGGAATGTTATCCCTCCTGATATTTCTCAACTGTGAAACCTCAAAGGTTTTCTCGACCTTCTGTGTCCTCAAAGGGAAATTCAGTGTCCTTCTGACGACCTCCTACTCAAACCCTCCTTGCTGAACTTAACAGAGTATTTAGTAACTCTATGAGTGTCTCTCCTTGACACTTCTCTTCCCAACAGAACTCGAAAAGATTCCTTTTGTGCACTCTATGTACTTGCTCAATGCCCACCTGGCAGAGTTCTCTAGAATCCTTAGTGACTTTGTCTTCTCACCGAACTCAAAATAGAGTTCTCCTCAATGCATCCTGTGCATTTTCTCAATGCCCTCCTGGCAGATTCTTTACAGAATTCTCAACAATTTTGCTTCTCCTCTCTATGCTCTCCTCTGCACAGTTTCTCCTTCAAGGTGTTCAGCAACCTTGAGGCTTCCTCCTTGAGTCAATGACTTCAGCTGGTGCACCCTCCTAGCACGTCTTTGCCTGAAATTTCATAGAATTTAGAAGTGTGCTCCTTGCATTGGCTTACAGAGACCGCAGTACTCTGTCATGCACTCTTGCATGAAGCCACAAAGAACCCAAACCTGAAAATCAAAGAACTCAACAGATAATGACTCATGTCTGTAACCTGTAAATGTAAACAACACATACATTCACATCATATCATCAACACATAGAGACATTCATTCATGAACTCACAACTACATGCACGACAACATGCAGGAAAAATTGCTCTTCTTTGTATTAATCAAGAGTGTCTGATTACAATGTGTTCGAACTTGGACTGCAATAGAGTCTCGGCTCTCCTCTCCTATCTAACTTATTCTTTGTTCTACTCTCCCTCTCTACTCTACTAAAAACAAAAGAAGATGTTTTTACAAAAGGGGGCTCCTCGAGCGCTTCCCTCCATCCTCTCCAACTCTCATTAATTACAATGAATTACATTGAATGGTTGTCTAGTCCGAATCAGATCTAGATCTCATCCTTACAACCATTTAAGGCAACCTTTATCTAAAGCCTACGTACATGCATGGATTTTGGCTCTTCAACCTTACAACATTTAATACAATTTCAAAATTTGAACGACGAGAGGGCTACGCCTCTCTCTTTCCATTGAATGTGTGCTTGATGTGTTGGTTGGTTGGTGCGTAGCTGGCTTGGATCAATGCTCCTGCATCATACTCCTCTACTGTGAGAAATTAATGAGCTCCCTCTCATGAGATTCCCAACATCATTGTTGAAATCCACCTGGATCCCAAACAGTTCTTTGGAGCTATCCATCCTCTCCATCACTTCGTTGTTGTTGTTTCTTATGTTTCTCTACTGCTATGGCAGGTTATCCTCTACTCAGCTCCCCTTTGCTGACTACTTTTGATGATCTGATCATCAGCCTTCTGATCTCCTCAATTATCTCGTCCAGCTACTCCCATGGTTGGCTCTCCTTTTGCAGCCTGCTCCACTGCACTTCTTCCCTACAAATGGGTAGATCATCCCGATCCCCCGTGTTATCTTCTTCCTCTGTGGCCTCAACTTGCCACCCTACCACAAAATTTAGCTCTGCAGTCTTATCCTCCTGACTAACCTGTTGTTCAGTCACCTTCTCTGACAGATTAGCTTCTACCATTTCCCCTTGTGCTGGTTTAATTCCAGCTTCCTCCAGCTGCTCCTCAGACTGGAATTCTCCTTCATCTTCTACTGTACACCTTGGCACTGCAGTTATCATATGTTCATCTCCCTGGATGAAAATTCTGAGTGATTCCTCGGAATGCTCCTCTTCTAACATCTACATGATTGTCTCCTCGTGGCAGCCATATACTGGCTCTGGATTGTTCAACCAATCCTCCATCATATCTAACTCCATTTCCCATGGAGTGAGCATCTCAACTATGTGCTCCTCTTCTTCTCCTTGGGTAGCTTCTGACATATGCTCCATATCTTTGATAGTCACAGCTGGTTGTCCTTCCAATATTGTTGCATTGGCAACACACACGTTGGCCTCAACTGGGCTATATGGTAGGAATACCTTTATCCCTCCAATCATCAGAATGTTCTTCTAATCTTCCTTCTCTATCAGTTGTCCATGCTGATATGAACTCACCTCTGAGCTCATATTTTCTCCCTTTCCCACCTGGCAATATGGGATTCCTGCCCTGCCCACCTAGCAGTTCACGAGATCTTCCAGTGATCTCTCCTCCTCATCATCATTGAGGTTTCTCCCAGCTTCTGGTCCACACACATGAACCATCTCTTCTTCATCTCTGAGACTTTCCACATACCTCAACCATTCCTTCAATAGTCTATGTTGTCCTCTGGCCAACAATTTCTTGACTGGCCACTTTGCTTTCCTCCTCATAGGCCATTCATACACCCAATGTGTCTTTGCATTCTGTTGCATTTGAAATGAAAGATTCTCCATCCTCGCCCTTATCTTAGCGAGCTCTTCATCCATCTCATATTTTCTCTACTACTGGTGGTTCTTCTTTCCACCATGTCCATGGCCTTCAGTAGCCATCTTCCTGTTCCTGTCTGTCCTCCTGGAAAACTTGTTGCTATCACTCTGCAACCGTGAGTGCTTCCATCCTTTCCTACAGTCCTCCTGACTATCTATTAATTGTTGCGCACCTTGCAACAATCATCACAAAGCTTCAACACTCTATCTTCCTTTTCCTCTGGCTCCCTCTGCCTACAATATACAGACAAAATCAAGCATTGATACCATTTGGTGTAGCACCCCCTGCCTCAGCAGGTTCTACGACCTCCCGGTCTCTGGATCGTTCCAAATTATGAGCTGAAATGGCTCTTTGGGATCTTGATAGAACCCTTTTAACGAATCCATAGGTCCCTTTTCCCTCCAGCACAGTTCTTGAGAAAATCTACACAAGCGCCCCCCTTTTCGATGGTCTTCTCTGTTATGAACCAACACACACCTCGACGTTGATTCCTTTCCAATTAGATCATTCTTATTTGGTGACCTCGAGCTATAACCCAAGGCATAAACAACACACCTTTCATGTTTTGGGGTTTCGAGACTCCTACATGCGAGCTCTCCCAGGATCCTTGTCCTTCAAATCACCGAAACCCGAAAAAAGGGATAAGGTTCTTGGCTACTCCCTTAACCTCTCTCCATGTGACCACTTCCTCATGACCATGCGGTAACGCCAAAGGCACCTTTCATGGTTTTTTACTTCGACGTTTAAGAGTCTCATCCCTTTGCCTCTTGAAACCCCAAATCCTGGTCCTTCCCCAAACCAGATCTGACGGTTCTGTGTCCTCCTTGATCGACGACCATGATCGTTTCACAATTTCATGAGTTAGGACTCCACGTCTCCCGACTCCTGGCCTCTCGAACACCCAGGTCCCAAAATGCCGAAAAGTGCTTAACGAGATTTGGCTCCTCCCATAGCCTCCATCCACGCGACCACCACTCTATGACTACGTGCTTAACGTCAAAGCGCTAAAAGATTTTTGCAATTCAGGGAATCACAATGCAAGCATTCCTCCTGTTCTCTATCTTTCGAAATGCTCAAACCCAAAATAGGGCCTAACTCCACAGCTCCTCCCTTGAGTTGTGTTTCATACAAACGGTCCTGTGACCTAGTGCTATTCCTCCAAATGATTTTGGGTTTTCTTGTTTCGCAATTCCATCTGCAATGATTCTAGGTCCTTCAAACTCCCAGACCCCGAAATGCCGAAATCTTCCCGTGACAACAGTCCACTTTTCAGGATTTCGTAATTCGTGACTTCACGTTTTCAACGCAAAGTGCCCTGGCTCCAAAGACAGATCACATTTCGTGACTTCGAGGTTTTAAACGCAAAGTGCCCTGTCTCCTTGCCATCAGAATTACTGAAATGTCGAACCCAGAAATGTGGAAATGTCGAAATTAAACTCCAAAGGGGGATCAACGGCTCCTGTTTCTTCTCATCCAATGGTCATTACTCCTCCTGAGCTTTGAGTATCGAAAGACACTCCCTTTAACCTCCTCTCTGATCTGTGATATCTAACAGCTCACGGTATTTCGCACTTCTCCACGAAGCATCTCCCCCATCTGTTTCAGCTCCTATTACCCCTTTCATGATTTGGGACTTGGAGCAACCAAGGATTTGGCTTGCACTCCAACCTCATGATTCTCGAATTCACAAAAATGATCCAACGGCCCATGGGATTTCGCACTTCTCCACAAAGCGTCTCCACCATCTGTTTTAGCTCCTCTCCTGCGCGACCTTCCAGAGGTTAAACTCTGTGCACCTTCCTTCAGATCCGATGGCTATCAGTCCTTTGCACTAGATCTAATGGCCCAAATCTAATCTTCTGCACTTTCTCCTCCTGTTGTCTGGACGTGAAACTCAATGGTCTAGATCTCGTCTCTCCAGCTGATCTAACGACATATGTGCTCCCTCTTGAGCTTTAGAACTTCCTCCCTCCCCTTGGGATATTTTCTGAAGTTTCAAAGTCCTCGACCTTTGCTTCCTCTATGAGCTCAATTCCTTTAGATATCGCCTGCGTTCTAGGAATGCTATCCCTCCTAAGATTTGTTGACTGTGAAACCTCAAAGGGTTTCTCAACCTTCTGTGTCCTCAAAGGGAAATCTGGTGTCCTCTTGACGACCTTCTACTCAAGCCCTCCTTGCTGAGCTTAACAGAGTATTCAGTAACTCTATGAGTGTCTCTCCTTGACACTTCTCTTCCCAAGAGAACTCGAAAAGAGTCCTTCTGTGCACTCTATGTACTTTCTCAATGCCCACCTGGCAGAGTTCTCTAGAATCCTCGGTGACTCTGTCTTCTCACCGAACTCAAAATAGAGTTATCCTCAATGCATCCTGTGCATTTTCTTAATGCCCTCTTGGCAGAGCCTTTACAGAATTCTCAACAATTATGCTTCTCCTCTCTATGCTCTGTGTTGATTAAGGTTGGTTGTCATTGATGTCAACCCTTGAAGAAAGACCCATAGCACAAAGTTTTGGGTAATGGATCCAATAGTGTTTGATGTAAATATGACTCATTATTGTTTTTTCATGGTTGATAAGAAGTAAATATGGATGAACTCCAAAGTGGTCCCCTTATGGTGAAATCCCTCACAGGAAGATGCTTTGTGG
>SNQJ01S0047029.1:67886-79547 GCA_010110895.2 Picea sitchensis | reverse complement strand
GTGGATGTTGCAACGAACTTTCATGGCAATATCCACGAAAATCCCACCCTCTTTAAAAAAATGATGAAACTAGTGGAAGCGTGGAAAAATTTCGTGGAAAAATCCGCCCATATGTAGTAGTGCCCCCAACATTCTATTTAATAACGCGCACTGAAATACTAGATTGTATAAAATTTTAATAATTTATATTTATGACGATTGTTGATTTTTTTTTTATACAAGATGGATGATATAAGTTCAAAGAAAACATCTTATTGTAGCGAGTGCAATGGTATCTCATCCTAATAATATAGGGAGACAAGTTCTTTAAGTTTTATTAAAAATTTAATATATTTGAAATATTTGTAAGTTTAAATTAATGATGTGTATTGGTTAATGCATGTCATGTAGACCAAAAACTTTAAGAAACTTGATAATATTGTTCACAATCTGAGTCAAAAAGAGAGTAAATTCTTTATGGAAATGTTTCAAAGAGAGGAAACATGTGGATCGAAAGGTAATCAACATTATGTTTTTCTTTGACTTTTTACTAAAAAAAATGAATTTCTTAACAATAATCACTAACATATTTTAAACACTTTATTTCACATTTTTTTAGTGTTATGCAGGGACTGATAGTGAGTGAATGGAATCTCATCCTAGGAGGAAAAAAATTCTTAAGGATATAAATGATGATGATGACTTGGTCATTAGTTCATTTGGAGTGGTGCTTGAAGTTAATGAGAGGGGCAAACTGTTTTACATAGCTTTGAGGGATATAGTAGAAAGAATGCATAGACGTACTTTCCACTTAAAATACAAAAATGAATCCAGTGACTCCAAAAATCAGGTTATACTTACACTATAGTAAACACTTATGAAGCCACGGTCAATGAGGCCCATGAGACTTGCAATAGAAAAACATTACGATAACAAAAAATAATCATATAAAATGTATTATTACTAAACATGTTTTTCTATAATGTGTTCCAATAATTACCAATTTAATTTTCTTTTCTATATTTACTATCATGTCCATTTAAATAAAAATTATTGTGCTTTATCGTTTTTCAGGAATATTATGAAAATTCCAAGCGACAAACAAAGGAAAGCCAATACATGTTGGTAGGGATGTCCAAAAAAGTATACAAGGAGATGTTATAAGAAATGAATGTAATTACATCACAGGAGGATGTATCCCAACAAAAACATGCATCAGAGGTATGTGATCATTCATTTATTCTTTTATGTACATTGAATTTATTTATCATATTAAATACTAAAATTTTCAATTGTTTTCTTGCAAAAAACAAATGGTACTCAATCAACACATAAGACATGACGACAAGGAAGAAAAGGGTTAATTGTAAAGTTTGTGAGTACTTGAATTTTTTTATGTTACTTAAGTTTTTATATTTTTTGTGATATTTATATTTAAATAATTAATTTACACTCATCCATGGATATCTTCTAATAGGTGCTAACATACAAAGAAGAGCCAAGTGAACAATTGATCAACATTAGGTTAATTTAGGGTTGTGAGTATATATTGAAGTATCAAGGTTTAATTGAAATTTTTTTAAGTAGCTATGTTGTTTAACTTCCCTTATTTTATAATTAATGGAACAATAAGAAACATTTATATTAATTATATCGACTATGCTTTGTCATGGCGTATCAAACATACATGAAACAAAGTATGTAGAGGAGCCAACAAAATATATTTTAGCACATGGCATGAGACAAAGATTCAAACTCATGTGTATGGTTTATGAATCATTCATTTCTATGGCACGCTTTTTATTTACGCAATCATGTATATTATACTATATTATAAATGTAGATTTACTTATTACATTTTATTTATATGTTTGTAGATGGAACATGAATAGTTGGAACGTCAAAAACAAGTCGACCAAGAAAACATCCATTTAAATAACCAAAGTACAATATCACCTACAATTCATCAAGAAGTGAGGGATGCATGAAACTCGAGCGATGACACCAATTCAAGTGATGAATGACAATCAATATAATTGAATGTTACTGCAAGTTGTATGTTTTGGAATATCTCTCTATAAAAATCAGGGATTTTGCGTAATGTAATGGACATAATGCAAGATACCAGATATATAAAATATGCANGAATCCACATACCCTTTTCCATAGAATATACCAACTAGATCCAAAAACCAAAGACATGAAATATGGTACACACATATTATATTATCAAGGAAAAAACAAGCTAAATGCAATTTGGACATTTGAAAAAAAAAGTACAAGTTAAAAGAGGACATCAATAAAAAATAACATACTAACCTTGCAAGTTCAAAATCTGAGCTATGTAGATCAAGAATTGGATTTGTTCAACCGATGGGTGACGGAAAAAATAAACAGCTCAAACAAAAGCCAAGAACAGTGTAGCAACTATAACAATTGTGTCACAAGGTCTCTTAAAGTCACGTATATATAGATAAAATAGTCAACTAGCCGTTAACACCGACCAATGAGATAGGTAAATTTTTTGTCGCTATTTCCATGAAAGATCGTCGCTATAGCGACGAAAATCCCGACTAGGTTAAATTAATATTTTCATCGATATTGTGATGAACGTGCATGGCAACATCCACGAAAATCCCACCCTGTTTTAAAAAATTATGAAACTAGTGGAAGCGTGGAAAATTTTCATGGAATAATCTGCCCATATGTAGTAGTGCTTCCATTCCAATGGAAATTAGGTAAATTTTCATTCTAACACTCCAGAAGACATAGTATTCACCATTAAATAGGGGGATTTTTGATGACTTCTTCAACTGCTGATCCATTCTAATGTATATTCCTCTTCAAGTGATTTAAACATTTTGTGAAGAGACCCGCTCTTATACCAATTGAAGGATCATATTCTATCACTAAGAGGGGGGGGTTTTGTTGAATCAGTGACACAATTATTATATCACTTTTTATTTTATTAATGCAAAAAAAAATTTAACACAATATTTTATCGTGGAACCCAAATAGGAAAACCACAAACTCTTTTCTATTAACTGCAAAATTTTGTTTTACATGTTACATAAAAGGAATATATTCTTCCTTTTCGATCAACACCAATTGATTAGGATGCACCCACACCCTTCTTCACTAGCACCAACTACTAGGAGGCTACAACCCCCTGTTTAGTCATCTACAACTGACAAGGAAGCACCAACTCCCTCTACAAGCACCAACCTACCCTTTCACCACCCAACCACCCCTAATTTCTGAATCTAGAAAAACTTATGTTATCATTCACTAGATTGCATAACTTCTATGTCACCTTTTGTTCCTGATATTCAATAAGACATTGACAAGAACCTTGTAACTAACAGTTCTTCATCTTAAACTTTGCTTTTGTTTTGATCTTGTTCACTAGACTACAGAGACACTTTATTCTCAACTCTCTTCCTTGTTTATATAATCTTCAAAACAATGTGAGAGTCATACACTGTGTCCCTTTTTTTGGAACCATCGCACCTCTTCGTTTAACTCAACCATAATCACAGTTTTATCATTCTTACCATGAAGGTTTTTCGGAAATTGATCACATTTATGGATCAATTTCATCCTTTTAAATCGATCTCGGATCTCTGCAATTATTTCAGAAACTGAGATCATCAGAGGCACTTTTTTCAAACCATTACATGTGACCGATAATGAAAAAACCACGAGCTTATAATATATAATGATTCTTTATCTTTTTCCTTTATATCTCTTATACCATATGACCAATGACAGTGACCAGACGATAGGCCAAATGAGTGCTTGAGCGCTTATCAATTCAACGGTCATGATTTAATCTCCTGGTGACATGGATGATAGTCTAGACATCGAATCAGATGATTTGCTTCTATTTTGTGGAACCAAATCAATGGTCCGATTTGATCCTTACACCCACCCTTTTACTGCTTAATCCGACGACTAGGACTTAATCAAGCACTGAGATGTATGGCCAAAATTTACTTCATGTGAGTGTGATGTGTAGGCAGAGTAGTGGAGTGTGGCAGTGGAGGCAGGGCAGTTGAGTGTGATGTGTAGGCAGGGTAGTGGAGTGTGACATTGGAGTGAAGAGGTGGTATGGAAGAGTGGTTTGGTGGTTTACTCAAAGGGGGCGTAGGAAGTAAGTTGTAATGAGTGAGGGGGGTCCGAGTTAACAAGAATTCGACACGTATGAGGGCCCCACAAAGGAAATACCACCAACTTGGACCCCCCCCCACCTTTAAAGGAAGAAAGGTCAGGGGGGTATGATATGCCCTATCGAATATATATCTGAGTGCTCAATTATTGGTCACTTATATTAGCGTATCCTTTAACCTAAAGTGCCAATTTTTCATTTCACCATGCCTTTTCTTCATTTTTTCACCAACCGTAGATCTATTTGGAAAGTGACCATCGACGATCGATGAGGATTGTGATATTCCCAGTTGATCCAAGATCTTGTGTGCATATCAATGGTCTTGATTTGATTTGATCATTGACTAGTCCTTTGAGATTCATCACACCATCTCTTCTGAGCTTTGATATTCATTCTCTCACCCTCCTGAGATTTAATCTCTACATATTGTCCAACTGTAGCTTTGATTTTCAATTTCCAACTCTCCTGAGCTTTAATCTCTACATATCGTCCAACATCATTTTTCTGCATATTGTCCAATTGTTTTTCAACAACCATTATATGATGACAAAGTATTGTTGATGTCAATTAAAATTCGTCATACCAACTTATCATTATGTCAATGATATCGACTGTTGACATCAATTAAAATATATTATTAACACTATATCCAACAGTCTGGTGCCATACCTTGTTCTAACGAAGCCCAATTTTCAAACCCTAGAGTAGAGTCTTCTAGACCTTCACCTAGAAATACAGTCGAGAAAACCCCTTTCTCCCTCGAATTGTTTAAAGGGCACAAAGTCATTGATGGATACGAGAATGACCTAGAGAGGTTAGCCCTGGTTGAAGAAGGAGAAAAGCCACACTAAATGGGGGAAAATGAGACTTCGGGAATAAGAGGAGATGAACCACACCAGGAAACTGTGCCAGGAAGAGGATTGTTGTATGCAGAACTACCCAACGATGACAACACACCAGATCAAAAAAATCCACCGAGCCAAGAAAAATATTCAAGATATTTCCCAGGGTAGAGACTAGAAAGCCTTGAGAACTGAGAAAATAAGTCACCTTGCACTTCCGACAAAATTCCCTCCTCTAGTTGGACCTTGAGGGGGTGAGTGGGGCTGCCAACTGTCCCCATCCAGGGAAATAGTTCACCCGGATTGGGCAAATATTTCACCACGTCATCATAGTTTTCCATAAGGGAAGATATGCACCTCTGCAGGATTAACTAAAAGTCTCCTGGCCACCTGACCACTTGTGATGTCGGCTACCGAAAACCCTGCAGTCAACACTATGCAGGATTTACCAAACAAGAACCACAGGGTTGAGCCCCCTAACTATAATCATATCTGGTGGCCCATGTGACAACAAGAGTGGGGTGCAGGGGGATGTGAGTTGCAACATTCATCCTCCCCAATCCGATTAAGTTGATATTTTTTAAAATCCTCACCCATAACCTCTGATTATAAGCACTTACTCGGTGAAGGGTTTTGAGTACCATTCCTTCTTCAGATTTGCATGTGATTTCCTTATGTCTTTATATTTAGATTTCTAAAATTTATGACCACTTCCATATTTCAAATTAAGTGCATGCACCTTTGGGGCTTTGATTTTTCCCATGTTGATGATGTTTCTCTACTCTTGTGTCAAAGATTCGATAAATTCCTCAAGAGAAGGCATATTCCAGATGGCTCCAGAGGAGAATGTAACTGAATGGAATGTAGATATGAACACTGAGAATTCAGGACCAAGTTTGGAGAGAATGGTGAGAACCATTTGTTTCTCCTCCTTATATTTATCAACCCCGTAAGAATTGAGTTGTGATAGTAAATCCTTCAATTTTGGAAAGAAATCTTGGAGATTATCAAAGATTTTTTGATCCAATATGAGAAATTCCACCTCAAGAATGTGTCCCCTCATCTCATCCTATTTTCGAAAGATCCCTTCCATGGTGGTTTAGGATTCATTGGGGGTTTTACAGGAAGATATGTGAAAAAGGAGATCAAGAGAAATGAGACTACAAATTGTTCTGAATGCTTCATCCATTCAATTTAAATACTTGGATTCTTCTATGGCTGATGTTGGTTCTATTTTCATGTTCACTATTAACCTGTATAATCCTCTGCTTCAAATATGAATTATTATCATCTCCTTCCTTGCAAAGTAATTGTAAGAATGAATTCTTTTGTGAATTCCATTTTTCCGCTATCTTCAATCTTTTGTACTAGTAAAACATATTCGGTGTGTCTTTTGCTTAGCAGTTTTTCGGCTCTGATACCATGTAAATTTTTTGAACCTGCACATTATATATCTAGCTATAAAATAACACACACATTTGCAGAGATATATTGAGAAACAAGAAGCAAGAGAGAAAGAATGGAATAATTCTCGTTAAACAAATGAATAATGAATAATTTACACATGATATACTATGTATAACTCAACCAATGTACACTAGAGGGAAATCCAATGTGCCATAGTGGTGGTATATAGTGATCTGGACACACACCAATAGTTACGGGAGTAAACTTCCACCTAGTCTAGTCTCTCGAGCAGTTGTGGGAGTGAACTACCACCTAGTTGGGTTAACTAGTCTATTAGTCTTCAGTTAACTAACTGAAACAAAGTGAAGTGAGGATGAGATCAGGGAATCATGAGTAATGCGCTAGTCTGGTGATTATACCAAGGAAAATTCTAATTATCTGGTGATGATCCCAATGCTACAAGGTGATAATCTCAATGTAGCATCTAGACTCCACTCAACTAACAAAACTGAAGTTAAAACTGAAGAGAATATTCTCCCTAGAGGAATATTCTTCCTAAAATATAGGAGATTGAATAATGACTAATAAACAAGGAAAAACCTTATGAAAAGAAAATCCTATGTGCGTGTGAAGTAATTCCAATAGATAAAAACTGCATTAAGCATCTTCTCCACCTCTGCCTTAATAGCAGGGATCTTCATAGGATTGACAACTCTAAGTCGTTTTCGAACAGGTTTAGCATCTGGGTAGGTTTTAATCTCATGTTCGACAATATGAGGGTCAATTCCTAGCATCTCTTCATATGACCAGGAGAATACATCACTTAATTCTTTGAAGAGTTCATTGTAGATCTGAATTTTTTCAGGCAAACAATCTGCACCGATATATACATTTTTCAACTTTACCAGGAATATGAGAGATATCAATCATGACGGTAGGATAAATACTTGCCATGTTTCCTTTAGCATAAATTTCATTTATATCAAGTGGAACTACAGCGTGAACGACTGTCTCACTCAAGGTAGATCTAAAATCGTCTTGTTCAATTCTAGCAAGCTCTAGAAGGAAGTAAGAGTGATGATGCATATCATCCCATGGCCTATCAGAACCATTCATGGATTCTAAGATTGCTTCATCCAAAGGTAAAGTGTCATGAAGGTAATCATGATAGAAATATGATGAAGTGGCCCATATGGGCTTAAGAACATGATCATCCTTGTTCATCCGCGAGGAAACATGATCTAAGTCAGCAGCAGAGTCAAGAACAACCTGATACGTTATCTCTGTCGCCGACAATGGAATTTCCATTCCATTATGTGATTGACCTTCACAGGACAAGGTTGATGAATTTAGGGTCCAATTATCATTAAAATATGAAGTGCAGAAAGGAACATACCTCATTGATGAAGCAAACCTACTAGACATGCCATAGATATGATGAATCAGTGCCACGAAGTCAAAGGTAGACATAAGGGATTAATACATTCTGACAATAATATCCTTATTTGTCGGATGAGAATTTTCTATCATAGGGATCGAAGGTCCAACTAATGAATTGGGGATAGCATGTGAAAAGGAAAACTGATCAATCATCACAATTTTCCCATTGTGAGGAAACCATAAAGTATGGAAAATGAGCGATACAATTTTAGTCATATTATAAGTCCAGTTATTCCCTAGTAATAAGCTATATTCNAAACCTACTAGACATGCCATAGATATGATGAATCAGTGCCACGAAGTCAAAGGTAGACATAAGGGATTAATACATTCTGACAATAATATCCTTATTTGTCGGATGAGAATTTTCTATCATAGGGATCGAAGGTCCAACTAATGCATTGGGGATAGCATGTGAAAAGGAAAACTGATCAATCATCACAATTTTCCCATTGTGAGGAAAACATAAAGTATGGAAAATGAGCGATACAATTTTAGTCATATTATAAGTCCAGTTATTCCCTAGTAATAAGCTATATTCAAGGGGCACATCAACCACCTTGACATCCACCTCCACTGTATTCCCACCTAAATGGAATGGAAAGGTAGGAAGAATACTGTGGGGATGGAAAGAACGACCATCAAATGCGTTCAACATGGTCGGATATTGAGATAGGGTTGGAGATCCAATGGATTTCCAACAGGGTAGGGACATCACACACGTTGCAGTGCCTTCATCAATAATAGTATGTTTGATGGTATACTTTGAGTAATCCAGATATATTTGGAAGGCCACATGGTAAGGAAGGTGAGGATTCACATCTGTGATGTCAAACTTGATAACCTTAGATCCACATGGGTCTAGAGATCCCAATGTAGATAAAATGGCATTCCTCTGTGAAGGACACGTTTTGAGTACCTCCAAAGATGACATTGTGCAAGGGGTTTGACCCAGATCCTCAACAATAGAGTAATTTTGGGTAGCTCTAGTGTTAGGGTTGTGCATAGAGCATTTGAGTACTCCTTTTAGAATATGAGGTGGAGGCTCTCATTTTTCTATTTGTAAAGGCATCTCCAGAGGAGGGGGAGACTCTAGACCTGGAGCATCCTATGAAGAACTGTAATCGTGAGAATGAGTGGATAAATTAACTTGATACTTGACCATATTGATGCATAGAAGGTCACCATCTTGCGTCAGTGGGTTTTTACTCCCACTCATTGCATTTCCTTCATTAGAGGAGCTCAAGGCCATGTGTTGATTATGAGGAAAAGAATTTGTTATCACAGAAGGCGATAGAGATAAAATCCTCGCAACTTCCTTGATTTTGGGGTACAAGTGGGTAAGGTGATCATCACTACAACACTTACAAGGGAATTTCACCTTCTTCTTCTCTTCCTTGGCCTCACCAGCATTAAATTTCAATCTATCATTATTAGCATTGTCCTTTGGTTTATTATCATTATTCCTCCCATTGTTACAGTTATTACCACATCCTTTCCTTTTATTCCCTCCTGGTTGCTAGTTACCATTCGGGTTAGTTGACGACTACACAGAATGTACATCCTCCGACTGAGTTGGAGTGGATGACATAGATGAAACTTGTCCTACTATAGAAAGGATTATAGACAACTCTTTCATCTAGATTTCCCCCTAGTCTATAGATTTGACATTTGTGGAGCCTACAATGCCATCCACATGAGGCCCGAGCTTTTGTCTAGGGTCATACCTTCACCTCAATGCATCTAGAAGAATTTGGTATAACATCCCAGACTGAGCATCTATAAGATATAATTGTTGGGATTTAAAAATTGCTTCTTCCTCAGATGTTACTCTGAATGTAGAAACATCCTTTGAAATGTAAGGCTGTAAATATTTGAGAAACTATTCCAACAAAAAAATTGTAGGAATGTAGGCCTTGATCAACCTCTTCCATCTATGCCACTCTTGGATATGATCTGAGATATGAGTGGCTTTGTCCTGGCTGAAGGCTGATAAAATTTCTATGTCTGCATCCTAATGAACTGACAATTGGAAGTGGTTGAGGAAGACAAAAACCATCTTATTAAAAGTATCGTACGTCCCCCATGGTAGCTCTATATACCATTTCACTGTGACCCCCATGAGGGTGTGTTGAAACAATATTAAACAAATAGAATGGTTTTTAGGGGAATTAGAAGAGCACCAAAGATGAAAAGTAGTGATGTGATTGCCAGGATCCTCACTATTCTTTCCCTCAAATTTTGGAATATCGAAAGGAAGCTTGGTGGGGATGGGGGGAAATGTCGATTCATGATGTATCAGGGCATTCATTAATCTCAATAAGTATAGAAAATTGAGTATGGCTAGAAAAGGGAGATGAGGTTGAGACATCTGGCCCCAAGCTCTTGGGAAAGACTGTTTTTGAGGAATCACAACCCATCCAGGGTTCTGGTATGTACCATGGCCCTATACTAGATTGTAAAATCCCCCTCCAAACTGATTCATAAAGGGTTTATTGGGCACCATTCCAGTAGGAATTTTATGATGAGGATTGTAAATATTTCCCCCAGGTGGAGTAGCTCTAGGTTGGGGATTTCCCAAAGGGTTAAACTGACCTCCTCCAGGTGCTAATATGGAGGATAGTGGTGGATTCATCATGCCACATGTGTTGGTTGTAATGTTTGTGGAGGAGTTAGGTGTAAAGGACATGACATAAGAAACAACTTGTCCTTTTGGTTGAATACTCCATCCATGAGCATTAAGACTAGGATTAGACCCGGGGTGAAAAGGAGGTAGGATTCTAACTGTAGGATTTATTTGAGGAATGTGAGCACCACCAAATGAGAATGGAATATGTGGAGGAGCCATGCCCCCATGTCCAATACTAGTATTCAGATTATATGCTGGAATGGAGGATGAAAATTGCAATGTGAAATTCGACATACCATAAGAAAAAGGGATAGAGGCCATAGGGATGGAATGAGTATTGTAGCTTGGTGAATGAAGAAGAGGCCCAAAAAGTTTTGTGACTATAGGTTGATTATTAACTATAGGCCAGATAAGAGTGATGACAGGAACCTCCGACACTACAACCATAGCGGTCGAAGGTGTAGAAGGAGTTCCATTAACTATGGTAGGTGTGGGATCAAAGGACTCCCAGTATCTTTCTGAATCGACTCGGTACTCATATTTGTATGTCCACAAGTCTGGTAGGTGTAGGTGTGTGTATGAAATTTGATAAATTTTCTCCTTTTAGAAGGAAAATACTCAAGATGAGGTGGTAATTTCAACAAACGACGAGACGTGCGAGGAAGCTGGTCTTGCTGCATGATGACTCAACACTTGAGATATAAAAACAAATCCTAAGGCCACCTAACAATCAAAGAGAACAACAAAATAAAATAAAAGGGAAATATGAATGGAAACAG
This sequence comes from Picea sitchensis, assembly GCA_010110895.2. NCBI lineage: Eukaryota > Viridiplantae > Streptophyta > Pinopsida > Pinales > Pinaceae > Picea > Picea sitchensis. The sequence continues at coordinate 68,303 of SNQJ01S0047029.1, read as the reverse complement.
GATGGAGTGGCTGAAATGGGCCTCCCTCCCTAAAGTAGGTATACCTCGCCCAAGAGGGGTCTGATACTCCCTTCAAAAGATTGGAGGTATCAGAATCAGTTATAAGGTGCTTCATGTGATTAACAACCAGTAGGTTAGATCCCCCTAGAGAGGTAATCCTCCATAAAGGTTGTGTGTTGTCTAAACCTTATCTGACTTAGGGTACCTGCAGAATAACCCCTGCAAGTAACCTATGTGGCTACCTATGCCAATAAAGTAAGCCACCACAATATAACCAATGCCCAGGTGAACATTCATAAGTCAGGTCCATTGTATCAGAAGGGTAACAAAGCTCTAAATATAGAAAGCATTTCCTCTCACAGAGGTAAAGGTACTAGCAAGACCCCCATTTATGAATAGATCCCCAGAAATATCTCT
>SNQJ01S0047029.1:6863-29711 GCA_010110895.2 Picea sitchensis | reverse complement strand
TATGACTGGCAAGATCCTTTGATCGGTTCTCATACTTCGATTGATTCTGTGACTTGGTTCTATTAAGTTTGTAAGGCTTTTACCAATTGGATTTGCACTTCATGTGGCTTGTCTGATCATTGATTCTATGAAATACATAGGGTTTTGATTAAATTTTTTATATACATATGATATAATCCTTATGATAATCTTTTCATAAATTTGGCTAGTCGACTATATGAATTCTGTTTGGCACTTTGATTAAACTTTTGATTATATGCATTGGCGCATAGTTGATTTTGGGTTTTGATTTATACGTCGGATGTTTGAATACCATGGCATAACATTTGTGTGTATTGGCATATACATTTGATTTCATTGGTTGTACACATGGCTTAATGGTTTAACTATTATTATGGAGTGAATAGATATGAAATTTGGCGGTTGTACTTGGATAATGAATATTATGCATGGCAGACTCCACCACCTTCGCATGCGTGCATTAATGCTTACCCCTTTTGCTCATTCATTATTGTTGATTCGATTAGCTCTGCTCCTGTATGTGTTGGTGAATTCAAACCCTTCCCTTACCATGTGTTCGGATCCATGGCACCGGTCGTGCGAGTTGAACCCAATGGCAGTCAAGCCCTGTTGATGTTTGACAATGCCCGCCAAGATTTGGCAGACAGTGGATAGCTTACCTTCGTGAAATGTTTTGAGGGTTTTAACCTTTGTGTATCTCGACAGTTTTCCATGACCTTCGATGGCTGTCGAGCCAAGGTCGGCGATATATAGTTAGAGATTGATGAACAGTTTATCAGCTCAGCCACGGGGTTACCTACCTCGGGACAGCGTTGGTTTAAGAATTGCAAGGTCGAGGAAGTGCCATGGACATTGTTGTTTCAATCGCGCAAAACCACCTCCTATGATAGAGGTATGCCCGTAACTATGATTAAACAACGATGGCACGATTTATTAATGCTAATCAAGCAGTTTGTGACCTGTGAAGGTCGATACGGGCTTGTGTTCCTCTACCACCTGCGTTTATTGATGGTTTTTATAGGGTATCCTCTAAACATGCCATTCTATTTTCATCGGAGCCTGTAAAATGTCCAAAACGTTTAAAAGGAACGAGGCTGATAATAGCGTGTTTCACCATGGGCTTATTAAGCTCATCGTTGTTTATCATTTGAGTTTGCTTGGTGACAGTTGGAAGGCCTTCATCACCCGTAATGGCTTTGAAGACACCAACCCTATACAGGTGGATAAACCTGTGGTAACTGAGACTAAGGCTGAACCACCTATACCCTTGCATCTCCTACTTCCTAAACCCTCGGCCGACCCTCCTATCGACTTACCCAAAACTATAGTTAAGAGTGCAGAAGCCATTACAAAGCCTATGAGCAAAAATCTCAAGGCAAACCTTGCTACAAACGCCAAAGGGAAAAGGAATGCACGTTTGATTTCAGGGATGGCAAGGAACAAGCCAAAACCCCCTGTTGATCCAAACCCTATTGTCTTGAGTGAGGACTCTGATTCGGAAGTTGAGCATTTCTTGGCCAGCGAATACCCCTACTTGCAAGGTTTGTGTGCCAAACCCTCATATGACTTTGTATCAAACCTACCCCCCTTCCTAAAGGACGACCCTAATTATCCAGGCATTAAGTTGCCTTGTGAAACCCTCTGTCATTTGCCCAAATCCCCGCCTGCTCTGTCTAAACCCACACAGTCACCCCGTGACCAATGAAATTCATGGTTAGAGCGATATTTTATTGATGTTCCTATACTTCAGTCAAGGGTTCAATATTTGGAAGACCAGATTGCACTGTTAACCAGTCAAAAGGCCAAGCTCCAAGCAGTGGATAAGAAACAAAAGACAACCGACTCCATCCTGTTTAAAAACGTGGAATCAACCACGGCTATTGTAAATTCCAAGCTGGTATAAGCAAGAAGCCTCGTCGCTACATAGGTATGGTTTTGACATCGTTTTGTTTTGTAAATAATCTAGGTTGATATAACGTTTTGAATTCAGTTTTAAATAGTTTTGTTCACATCTTGAATGGCTCTGTTATATTGCGTGCATTCTATATATATCTTTGCTTTGAATAAAAAGAAATTTCAATTCGATATACGATCTGATTATTCCCAGCATAGAAATCAATAGATTTTGATTGGATTTGAGTGATATTTGCTTGAATTTGATTGATTGGTTTGCCTCGTCAAGGGGACAAATTAATAGTTTTCCTTCAAATAAATTGGTTTGTATCTGATTTAAAAAGGAAGTTTTTCATATTCAGTTTAGAACATAATCATGTTCGGATTTGGTTCTATTATGATCCATATGCTATGGTTGATAAATGATTTGATCGAGTTTGATTGTTACGATTTTTCTCGGATTCGATTTCATTATCATTGGTATGCTATGACTAGTAAATGTTTTTGGGAAAATACTTGTTACGATGTTGTGTCGTGTGATGTTCTATCTTTGACTATTTCCAAGTTAAGGACAATGACTCTATTTCTTTGATGAAAACATTACGCTCAAATAACACTCACGCTCGAATTGGAAATGAATCTGAATCATAAAAATTATGTGAAAATCTTAGCTAATCGATTCGCTTTTGTTCTAATTTGGCATGTTTGTCCTATGAGTCGAGTTCAGATTATAATTGATGTTCTGTATTTTAAATTTGTGAAATGAATTGGTCAAACCCTGATATGATTCGGTTGATTGAAACGATTATGATCAAAACTAATCGATCATGTTTGCTTACTGTGCAATGATCAATGATCGAAATCTATAACAAACCCTGTTTGATTAATCCTGTTATGATTTTGTTATGAGTCAATTATCATTTGGATTTGTTCACAGCCTAAATCGCTTGCTATACAGTTATCGTGATAATCCTGTTCGATTCACAAGTGTAACGATGTGTTTGTGATTTGTTCTATTTTCAATTGAATATCAAAATGATCTCATAACAGAGGGATTCGATTTGTTGAGAAATGATTACGATTATGTTACATATGATTTCATTTACCTGACTCATGACTATAATCGAAACAGAGTATTGCTATCTCTGTACCCGGTTAAATGACGTGTATCCTATTTGAGCTCATAATGGAATAACAGTTTCAATTTATGATTCATTCTCAAGTAATTATTGGATGTCAATTCAGTGGAAATTCTTAAAAGATATGATTTAATTTCAATTTTGATTCTGTATCTTATTTTAGACTAGCTACAGAATCAGATGATTCTGTAGCTAGTCTATAGAATTTAAGTTTTATCATTTTATTAATAAAAGAGTCTTCTAACTTGTCTATTTTGGATCCTTTTCAGGTGAATTCGAAATTGCATGGGATTTGATGGACAGTTTAGAGGATATTTGAAATATTTTGGTTTCATTTTAGTTTCCTAGTTTAGTTGATCATGGGAATATCTTCCCAGATTATGTAAACAGTTTGATAACTGCCATAGGGAGGTTTTACCCTGTGGAAAAACTTATAAATACTTATTATTATTGTAATAACACCATCCTGATTCGTGGGAGAATAAGGATGTGGAATTTTAATACAGACTGAGACAAAATTTGATGTTCTGCTACAGCTTTAACTTTTCATAATATCAATATTTTGTTTCATGTTTATGTGTATCAATTTGCATTTGGTTAATGACTACTTCAGCTATCTTAGTCTTTTGCAAATGATATGATTTAATCCATATAATCCATATCTGATTTCTTCCAGTATTTAAAAAACATAGCAATTACTTGATTCAGTTTGTGAATGACAAAATTCTCTTCTTCATCAATTGAATTATTAAGTATAAGTTTTTGCATAACAGGTTTACCTTATTGCAGAGATTTATAAATCTTATAATTGTTGTGATTCTTTATGTATTGTTTGTCCTGTAAATAAACTCAAAGAGCATTGCAGCTATCGTTTACGAAAAGCTTCTGGATCATCCGGTGCGATTTTCCTTCCTCCGACCAGCTTCGAAGTCATCTTACACAGGACAAATCTGGAGCGTTTCCAGGTCAGTTTGTCATTTGTTTGTTTAGTGTATTTATTAGTAGTTTAGTTTAGATATAAGTTTAGTTAGATAAATATGTAGTTAGTATATTAGATTGTTTAATTTTAGTAAGTTTTATCTCTTGTTCATAAAATCATAAAATCAACAAAAATATCTTTCTCTGTCTTAGGGCAGAAAGCAAATGAGTTTTCCAGGTTTTATTTAAATATGTATTTTGTAGACATTGTATATTTTGTGAACAAGTTATATTTCAGGCAATAGTTAGTATAGTATTAGTTAGTAGTTTGTATATATAGATAGTAGATTAGTTTGTTTGTTTAATAGTTAGTTTTAATTAGATTAGTTAGATTAGTTTGTTTTATTTGTTAGTTAGTTTAGTTTGTTTTATTTAGTTTTAGTTAGTTAGTTTATTTAGTTTTAGTTAGATTAGTTAGTTTGGATTAGTTCTCTCTTTGGTTTTCTTAGGACCTTAGATCAGTTAACGGAGCCACTAAACCCTTCAGGGTGGTTCATTCCAAACGGCTTGGGTTATTAGACAACCCCGGACTGGTTCCACTCTCTTAGTTGATGGACCGACAATTTTGCCCGTCAACAAATGGCGCTAGAAGGAGGGCCTGAACTTAATTAATGGCACGAGGCGGTTGAAAGACTCCTCCCCCCCCTAATCGATCACCTATAGTGACCAAAATACATTCACATGATAATATTCCCCTTCAAACAGCAACTACTTCAACCGAAGATCCATAGATCACAGTTGAGCCAGCAACCCCTAATCCTTCAGGTGGTGACATACAAGAGATTGTCCGTCAATCTCTTATCAAAACACATAGTGCCTTATCTCGCCTTAGGAAACCAAACCATCTGTGGGGTCAGCCTTTATACTTCACTAATATCAGAGAACAGTTAGCAGATACTAACCTCGTTGTGAATCCTACAGATCCAATCACAAATCCTGCTACAGGAGGATCTGGAATACCTCCTTCACCACCTCCATCATATCCTTCCTCTTATGGAGGAGATTCCTCTTCTGACAAAGGCAATTCACCTTCTCAGCCTTCCACACCCTCCACCCCAATGGCAAATCAGAACAACCCTGCCAGACCTTGGCTAGACCAGGATGTTGTAGCTGTATCTGGAGCTCAGCACCCTTTACCAAGGCACCTGGAGAAATGGCTTCCCAAGTTTGATCCTGACTCAAAACAGATAGCAGAAGATCATATCAAAAAATTTATGTTAGCCATAAGAATTCGCAATGTTGAGCATGAAGACGTTGTCTGTAGGTTGTTCCCGTATACTTTCGAAGGTAATGCATCTACTTGGTACCTTTCCCAGCAACCCCATACCATCGCATCTTGGGAAAAGTTTGAGTCATGCTTTTTGGAAAAGTTCAGAGATGGTAAGGCTCCGGAAGTCTTAGTCATGGACCTTTCTAACTTAAAAATGAACCCAAAAGAAAAAGTTAAAGATTTTAATCAAAGATTCTTAACGCTTAAAAATAGAATCCCTGTAGATTCCATGCCTGTTGAGAGTCTTATAATAGCTTACTACACTAAATATTTACATCAAATCATAGCTATTTGGGTTAAACAATCTAAAAAGGCCACGTTGTTAGAGGCCTTCAAGGAGGCCAGTCAGATTGAAAAGGACATACTTAGTCTTAAGGACTCCTCTAGCAATGAAACTAAAACTAGTTCTTCTACCAAAAAGAAGATTGAAATTCTCCCCAGACCTACTCAAAGTAAAACACAACCTGAAAACTCTGATTTGGAAAATTTAACTAAAGTTGTTCAAAAACTGTCTAATCAAGTTATAGACTTAAAAAGGTCAACTGAAGAAGCTTCCTCGAGTAAAGGACCCTACAACCCCCCTTTCTAAAATCCTTTTCCTACCAACAGACCTAATCCAAACCCCAAAGGCTTAAATCTAGAAAGTTTGCAATGTGCCCTTCAAACAATTCTAGAAGCCCAAGATAACTTGATACCCCCTGAGATCCCTCAACAGGTAGTTGAACAAGAAATAGTTCAAGAAGAAGATTCTTCTCCAAACATCTTTGGACACATCTCGGATAGCATCTTTCAGGCTAACTTCGAGACTGTTCACCCTTATAATACTAGGAGTAAGCTGACAAACAAGCCTTCTACCGAGAACACCACAACTTTGCCACCAAAGCAATCTAGATCAGCTGAGACTAAACAGAGTAATGTGAACCCCAACTTAGATTATGATGTTGTTGAAGATCTTAAAAAGTTAAGGGCTAACATTTCTATTTATGGTTTGTTGAAGTTTCCATTTTTGTTACAAAAGATGTTGCAAAATATTTCAGAGAATGACAAGAATGGTAATTCGAGTGGTAACAAGGTTGTGCAAAGCAAAGTCCCTCAGAAGACTTCCACTAAAAATAATCCTGATTCTCAAGATAAAGGAAGCCTTTCCGTAGTTCCTGTAAATAATGTAAATAATGTAAATAATGTAGAGAAAGTAGCATTAGACACTACGAGTAAGAATCCACAAGCTATTACTCCTAGTACTCGCAAAAATGTACCTCCTTTTCTTTTAACTTTCGAAATTTTCAACAGAAATGTGCATAATTGTATGGTGGACTCAGGAGCGTCATCCAATGTGATGATTTGGACTGTTTTCCAAAAGATTAACGCTGAAGTGGAACCATCTACTTTAAAAATCATACAACTTGATCAGACAGATGTTAAAGTTATAGGTGAACTAAAAAATGTATTGATTAGATTATCGTCTAACCCTAAGGTTCATCAGGTTATTGATATAATTGTTGTGGATATTCCAGAAGTGTATGGTCTATTTTTAAGTAGGGACTGGTCGGAGCAACTACATGGTTACTTCGCAACAGACTGGTCGCACTTATGGCTTCCAGAGAACGGTAAGCCTAACAAGATCAGGATGAATCGTGAGTGCTACCTTAAGTTCACGATCATAGATCTGAACGATCCTAATGAACCATATACACCTTCTGCTGATTCACTCGAAGTCCAAGGGATGGACACCTTCTTCGGAAATTTCATGTCTGAGGCTTCACCTATCATCAATCCAGAACAAAAGTCCAAGATCGTAGCATATATGCAACCAACATCTTCTATGCAACAGTCCCATGTGCCCGATGGAAACCAAATTTGGTCTCTATATTTCGACGGTTCTAAGTCTAAAGAAGGAGAAGTTGGTGCAGGCTGCATCATTAACAATCAACGAGGGTAACAAGACATTAATAGCTTTGTAGACTTCGGTTGAATGTACTAAAAATGTTGTAGAATATGAGGCTTTACTACAGGGTCTCGAGGAAAATCTGGATATGAACATTCAAAACATGGTTGTATTTGGCGACTCTGAAATAATAATTGGTTAGTCAGGTGAGAGATTCTATACATTTTCTTTCTCCGCATCTCAAAAGTTACTAGTGTGAGGTATGGAGTTTAATAAACAAATTATGCCTTTAATATAAGTTCCATTCCTAGATTAAACAATGAAGTAGATTTATTAGCTAATGTAGCCTCTAAACTTCTTCTTACAGAAGGCTTATCCCCAGGGGCATTCTCTATCCGAGCTATTTTCGACCATCTGTTCTGAAAATATCACAAACTGGAGAATATCTGACGGTGATCAGCAGATCATTAACTTTGTGGAAGAAACCTTTCAAGGTGTGGTTATAGATGAACGCATGCACGACGACTATTTGCATGATTTTATGGTAATACCTAATCTGAAATCACCTGAAGCTCTATCGGACATGGTAAAATTCCATACCCAAATCCATAGTTAGATTAGAGAAGTTTATGATTTTGAAGATAAATTTAAAAGGCGGTCAATTGTAAAACCAACAGTTCCTAGATTTGTCTTATGAAAAAAGTGAACTTAGGAACCAATTGAAAATCCTCGATTACATTAACCCTAGGCTTGGGATGTTACGGATAATGAAAAAGCTGCATTTGTTAAGTATTTATATATTTAAGGATGTCTTCCATGGGCGTGTAATGATCTTAAGGCTTATTCGATCCTAATATCATACGACATGTCATTCTGATGAAGCCCCAAACACCTAGCACCAAGCAAAAGCTAGGGAAAATGCATCCTAAAGAGCTAGAGCCCAGAGGCCGGATTCAAAGAGGTGGAATAAACTCCTAGAATTTTAAAATAATTTTTCCTGATAGACACACTCAATGGGTTTCCAACCCTTGGCCCAGGTTGGAAGAAAAACAAAAGAGGAAATCCGACGTGTCGATTTCCAAAACCCTCTCAATAAATTAATACGACAGAACCAATTATCCTATCCACCATGGAGCAGTCATGGCAGTATACAGTTCGAGAGGCTATCCTTGTTAGATTGTTTCTCTAGTTACAACCAAGTAGATATTCACTTGGATGATATAGACAATACTTCCTTTACCACACCTTGGGGAAAATATGCCTATGTTCTAATGTCCTTTGGTTTAATGAATTTTGGTGCCACATTTCAGAGAGAAATGAACATTGTTTTTTGAGGCTTAGTCAATCAGTTTGTCATAGTTTACTTAGATGATAAGCTGACCATTTATTCCTAAAATCAAAGGCGATCATCTACTTTCACTGAGATTTTTTGCCTCACGATGTAAGTAAATCTGACATCTCATGAACTTCAAAAAGTCCATCTTCTGATAGAAACAGGGAGGTGACTCACAGGATTCATTGTGTTTAGTGATGGGATGGTTATTGACCCTGAGAGGATTCAATTCATCGCTAAACTTCCCCACCTACATCCAAAAACCATCGGAGTCTTTCTTAGGCGGATTAACCCATTGCTGAAGATTTCCCAGTTTCTCGAAATGGTGGGGCCTCTCTTCGGAGACCTCATTAAGAAGAACTTTTTAATATCAGGGGACCCACAGGAAAATCAAGATTTTAGTATTACCATAAAAGGCCATAGTAGAGCTGGCTCCAAAATCTCCCTTGAGCCGACACCTCAAGATTTTACACACTCTATACTTTTCCTCTAATCGTTCCTATGCGTCATCTAACTTTCGGAAAGAATGTAGAGAACAATGAAGTACCCATCTCCTTTATGACCTCCTCTTTGAGGTGAACTTAACTACCCGGTGGTTGATCGACAAGCCTACATTGTTTTCATAGAAGTTAAGCATTTCCAATCCTATAAAGTCAAGGGATGAAGTCATTGTCCCCTGCCCTGCCGTGAGGAACTTGTTATTGCAGAAGGAGTTAGGAGAGAAAGAGCTAACTTCAGTCCTACTACACTTGCAGGGGTATGACTTAGAAATCACCCCAAATCAGATTGTGAGAGGGGCCAAGGGTTGTGTAAGTTAGTTGTGGATTTGGAAGCGGAAAGCAAGAGATAGTGATACATCAAACCTAGGACAAAGCGATCAAAGTTTGATTTGTGCACACAAAGGTATCGTTAGTCCACAATGCTTGATATATTAAGATTATATCTTGAACATGGAATTGACACCAGATGCCTTGACCCACCAAGAGAAAAGCATTTAAGACTAAAATTCTTCCTCCTTTCATCTGATTAACGGTGATGTCTTGTTTAGAGTCATAATTTTGGCCGAGCGTCGTCTTATTTGTCGAGAAAGAGCAAGAAAGAAGAAAAGTCATGCTTGAGTTGCGGAGAAAGCCAGTGGTCACTTTGGTGGTGACACCCCTGCTCATAAGGTTTTAAGAGTCGGTTAATACTAGCCCATGCTTTTTATAGGCCCATTCCTTGTGTCGTAAATGCATCATCACATCCGAGCTTGTCGAGGTGGTTGCAAAAACCGGCCTTTTCCATACAACCGTCTCGATTAGATTCTCCTTTCCGACAATAGGGATGACGTTGGGATGGTGGGACGTGGGGCTGTGTGTGGTGGAGGTGTATTGTCACTTTCAGACTTTCGGCATCCCCGATTGTCTAGTCTTTGATAATGCTTCATACTTTTCTTCTCTTGAGATAGGTAGAGTTTTTCTTGGAGAAGAATTAAAGGCGAAATTATTAGTTACTACCAGACAGCGGCTTAATGAGAATCAACAAACAAAGGAACTTGATCAAAGGTATCAAAGGCGTAGTTTGAAATCACAGATTGGCACAATACCTTCAGACGCTTGTGGGATGATAATGGGGTAATGCCCTACAAAGGCAGCTATGGGTAACTCCCCTTTTTTTTTTGCATCGTTTTATGTGGAGAACCAATTACGCCACCTCACATTCTTCTTCAACCCAGCTTAGGTTGTCACAAAGGTCCAAGAAGAAGATTGTCGCCCCCTAGAAAACCGAATTAATGCTTTGAAGAAGCTAGAAGTGGAGCCCAAGCTAAGCGTAAGTTAGGTCAACATCAACAATTGGTTAAAATTTGGTTCGATTCTAATTATGCTTATGGGAATTTTAGTAGGTGAATAGATCTTAAAATGGGACAATACCTGAAGGAAAGGGTGAGCACACTTTCACGAATTTCAAAACTTATGAGAAGCGGACCATTTTTTGAAAGGAAGTTGGGTCCCTAGTTCCTTTGATTGCGCAAAATCTTAGGAAGGGAAGCTTGACACCCTATCATTGAATGGCCAAACCACGAAAGATACTTTGCTTGATATCCTTATTATTATTATGTATATATTTTTTCTTTGTTTGCTTTTTTAGTTGTTTTTGTTTTGATTTGAATTTATCAGTCTGTGTTTTTGAAAAATACACATGCACAGCCTGCTTGAGCTAATGGACAAAGAGATGATGAAAATTTCTTAAGCTGAAAGGGAAATAACCTCTAAGAAATTTTGTATAAACATCAATGGTATATTGCTGAAATTGATATCCGTGTTGGAAAATTTGTTGTTTGAAAGAAGTTTATTGATTTCAATCTCTGAGCAAAGCATGTCAAGATCATCTATTATCTTCTTACAATGTCCCTTTTCCTTAAGGGAACGACAAAGATGTTTCCCTGTCATAGTAATTTGTTTTGTAAATAAAACATTTTTTTTTTTTTTATTTTTTTTTTTATAAACAATGGAATTAAAAAAATATGTTAAAATATCAAGATTTTGCGTCTGCTTTCATTCTTAAAAAGAAAAACAAAATAAGGTATTAATAAGAGTTGTGGGAGGTGCTTGTAAACCCACGGGGATACTTTGAGACGAGATGTTGGAAGTCGGTAAATGCATGCATGGTGCCAAGACAACTTAGAAGTCTTGAACAAGCACATTGAAACAATGTGATTTACATGAAAATCTACACAAAAATATAAGGAAACCTCTTTAATCATTAGCACATTCTGATCTAGAACTTCTTGGCCGGATACAAATGTCAGTGGGTTAAATGGAAACCACAGCGTGGGAGCTATGGGCCTTTGTTGGAAGCGATTAGCCGTATAGCGATGATGAAGATTTTATCTTTAATATGTCATTGACTTGTTGATCTTAAGAGTGTTATTGATTTTCATCTTTTAAAACAATGCTAAAAAGATGGTTGGCGATGATGTTTGTCTGATTTTTAGGGTTGATTTTTGAGTTAAATTATCTTTTCTATCTTAATCTGAATTGGTACCTTTCGCAGAGATAACTGCTTCTACCGATTAATAAGCCATTTTGGCAGCCAATTCAATTTTTTTATGATCCTATAAGTTGCCTACGCCTATGTTTTACAAACATCAAGTTTTAGAATCCCCATTTTTCAAATCGATGACACTTTCATTTCTTGCAACATTTACACATTTGTCTTAGTTAAGTTTTCACAACTGTAAGAATGAAAACATATCCTTCGAAGTTGTTTTCCGATCGATATCACGGTATGGATGTTTCTTTTGTCATTATGTCTATTGCACTTACCTTCTATTGATCACTATATGACTGGAAAGATCCTTTGATTGGTTCTCATACTTTGATTGATTATAACTGACTTGGTTCTATTAAGTTTGTAACGTATTGAGCATTTGGATTTGCACTTCATGTGGCTTGTCTGATCAGTGATTCTATGAAATACATAGGGGTTTGATTAAATTTTTTATATACATATGATATAATCCCTTATGATAATCTTTTCATAAATTTAGCTAGTCAACTATATAGCGTTATTTGGCACTTTGGTCAAACTTTTGATTATATACATTTGCACCGCAGTTGATTTTGGGTTTGATTTATCGTGTCGAGGATGTTTAAGACACCATGGAATAACATTTATTATTAATATTGGCATATACATTTGATTTCATTGGTTGGCACACATGGCTTAATGGTTGGAGCCCTATTATTATATAAGTGAAGATAGCTATAGAAGGAAAATTTGGTGGTTGTACTTGGATAAGGAATATTATGCATGGAAAACTCCACCACCTTCACATGCTCGCATTAATGCTTACCCCTTTTTACTTGTTCATTGCTGTTGATTGATGGCTCTTGTGCGTTGGTGAATTCAAACCCTTCCCTTACCGTAATGTTCGGCTCCATGGAACCGGTTGTGTGAGTTGAAGCCAATGGAAGTCAAGCCCTGTTGATGTTTGACAATGCTGCCAAATCTTGGCCGGGCAGTGGATAGCTTACCAACCATTAGAAGCGTTTGGGAGTTTAACCTTTGTGTAGCATGACAGGTTTCCATGACCTTCGATGGCTATCAAGCCATGGTTGGTAATCTCTGATTAGAGATTGATGAATAGTTTATCATTTCATCTACAGGGTTACCTGCCTCGAGACAACGTTGGTTTAAGAATTGCAAAGGTCAAGGGAAATTACCATGGACATTAATTTCAATTGCATAAAATCACCTCCTGTGATAGAGGTATGCAGTAGCTATTCTTAAACAACGATGGCACAATTTACTAATGATATTATTAAGCGGTTGTGACACATTGAAGATGCGATCTGTGAACTTGTGTTCCTCTACCACTGTGTTTATTGATGGTTTTGCCATTTATCCTCTAAAACATGCGGTTCTATTTTCATGGTACGTATAAAATGTCCAAAAAAGAAAGTTTGAAGCCGAAGTCTGACAACAGCATGTTTCACCATGGGCTTATTAAGCTCATCGTTGTTTATCATTTGAGTTTGTTTGGTGATAGTTGGAGGGATTTCATCGCCCGTAGTGGCTTTGAGGACACAGACCCTTTACAGGTTGATAAACCTGTGGTATTTGAAACTAAGGCTAAACCGCCGGTACCTTTTCACCTCCTACTGCCTAAAATCTTGGCCGACCCTCCTAATGAATTACTTGACACTGTAACTAAGAGTGTATAGGCCATTACAAAGCCTATGAGGAAAAATCTCAAGACAAACCTTGTTGCAAACGCCAAAGGCAAGAGGAATGCACGTTTGATTTCATGGATGGAAATAAACAAGCCAAAACCTCCTATTGAGCCAAACTATCGAATGTAATTGTAGGGACTCGATTGAGGAAGTTAGCGTTTCTTGTACGACGAATACCTACTGCGCCAAAGGTTTTGTGTGTGAGACCCTCGCTATGACTTTGTATCAAACCCTACCCCTACCTAAAAAATGACCCTAATTACCCGGGCATTAAGCTGCCAAGCATGAAACCCTCGATCATTTTCCCAAATCCCCTCCTGCTCTGTCTAATCCCACACAGTCTCCTTGTGACCAATGCAATTCATGGTTAGAGTGATATTTTATTGATGTTCCTATACTCCATTCAAAGATTCAATCTTTGGAGGACAAGGTTGCAATGTTTACCAGTCAAAAGGCTAAGCTCCAAATGAAAGATAAAAAGCAAAAGACAACGGCTCCATCCTGTTTAAAAGCGTGGAATCATCCGCTGGCCCGAACGTAAATTCCAAAATTTGGTATAAACAAGCGACCTGATGCAGCTACCGGGTATGGTTTGACATGGATTTTGTTTTGGCGAAATCAATCTAGAGTTGATATAACAATTTGAATTGAGTTTTAAATAATTTGCGTTTACATCTTGAATGGCTGCGGTAATATTGTATTGCATTACATATATATCTTTGCTTTGAATAAAAATAAATTTCGATTCAATATACAATCTGATTATTCCTAGCATAGAAATCAATAGATTTTTATTGGATTTAGTGATCTTTGCTTGAATTTGATTGATTGGTTTGCCATGTTAAGGTGACCAAATTAGTAGTTTGCCTTCAAATAAATTGGTTTGTATACGATTTGAAAAGGAATTTTTTCATATTTAGTTTAGAACATAATCATGTTCAGATTTGGTTATGTTATGATCCATATGCTATGGTTGATAAATGATTTGATCGAGTTTGATTATTCACGATTTTTCTTGGATTCTATTTCATTATCATTGGCATGCTATGACTAGTAAATGTTTTCGGAAAAGCCGCATTGCACGATCGTGGGTGTGATGTTTTATTTTTGATTGTTTCCAAGTTAAGGACAATGACTCTATTTATTTGATGAAACATTACATCAAAATAACCTTATAGAATTGGAAATGAATCTGAATCGTAACAATTATGTGAAAATATTAGCTAATTGATTTTCTTTTGTTCTAATTTGGCAAGTTTTTCCTATGGGTCGAGTTCAGATTAGCAGGTGATTAATTACTATTATTTTAAATTTGTGAAATGAATTGGTCAAACCCTGATATGATTCGTTTTGATTGAAACGATTGTGATCAAAACTAATTGATCATGTTTGCTTACTGTACAATGATCAACGATCGAAATCTATAAAAAACCCCGTTTGGTGATTGAAATCACATTATGATTTTGTTGTGAGTCAATTATCGTTTGGATTAAGTTCCACGATAGTAGCTTTATATAGTTATCGTGATAATCCTGTTTAATTCACAAATTAATAAATATGTGTTTGTTGTTTGTTCTATTTTCAATTGAATATCAAAGCGATCTCATAACAAAGGGATTCGATTTGTTGAGAAATGATTACGATTTTGTTACATATGATTTCTTTTACCCAACTCATGACTATAATCGAAGCGGTATTGCTATCTCTGTACTCTGTTAAATGGTGTGTATCATGTTTGAGTTCATAATGGAGTAATGGTTTCAATTTATGATTCATTCTCAAGTAATTATTGGATGTCAATTCAATGGAAATTCTTAAAAGATTTGATTTAATTTCAATTAAGTTAGTATCTTATTTTAGACTAGCTTCAGAATGGAATGATTCTGTAGATAGTCTATAGAATTTAATTTTTTATCATTTTATTAATAAAGGAGTCTTCTAACTTGTCTATTTTGGATCCTTTTCAGGTGAATTCGATATTACATGGGATTTGATGGACAATTTAGAGGGATATTTGAAATATTTTGGTTTCATTTTGGTTCCTAGTTTAGTTGATCTTGAGAATATCTTCCCAGATTATGTAACTGAGTTTGATAAGCATACGGGGAGGTTTTACCTATGGAAGAATTCAATACTTATTATTTTTGTAATAACTTCATCGATTAGGTGAGAGAATAAGGATATGGAATTTTATCTGGTGAGACAGAATTTGATTTTCTGCTACAACTTTAGCTTTTTCATAATATCAATATTTTTGTTTCATGTTTAATAATGTATCAATTTTCATTTGGTTAATGACTACTTTAGCTATCTTAGTCTTTTGCAAATGATATGATTTAATCCATATAATCCCGTATCTGATTTCTTCGATTATTTAAAACATGTAATTACTTGATTCGGTTTGTAGATAATGATTTCCTTCTTCATCAATTGGATAGTAAATTATAGTTCTTTGCATACAGGTTTATCTTATTGTAGAGATTTATAAATATTATAATTGCTATGATTCTTTATGTCTTGTTTGTCCTATAAATAAATTCAGAGCATTGCGACTATGTTTTCTGAAAATCTTCTAGATCATCGGTCTTGAGGTTTCCTTCCTCGGAGCCATTGAAATCATCTTACAGGGACAAATCTGGAGCATTTCGAATTAGGTTGTCATTGTTTGTTTAGTGTATTTATTAGTAGTTTAGTTTAGATATAAGTTTAGTTAGATAAATGTGTGGTTAGGTATATTAGATTGTTTAATTTGGGTAAGTTTTATCTCTTGTTCATAAAATCAACAAAAATATCTTTCTACGATGTGGGGCAGAGGAAAGCAAATGAGTTTTCAGGGTTTATTTAAATCACATTGGTATTTTTGTAGACATTGTACATATTTGTGAACAGAGTTATTTCAGGTAGTAGTTAGTATGGTATTAGTTAGTAGTTTGTATATATAGATAATACATTAGTTAGTTTGAACATAGTTAGTTTTAATTATATTAGTTAATATTAGTTAGTTTTATTTGTTAGTTAGTTTGGTTGTTTTATTTAGTTTAGTTTAGTTTGAACTTTATTTGGTTTTTGGATTAGTTTGTTTATTTGAACAGTGTAATTAGTTAGTTTAGATTAGTTCTCTCTTTGGTTTTCTTAAGGATTGTAAGATGCGTCCTAGCAGACAGCTAAACACAATGCGGGGTAGTTCATTCAAAGCGGCTTGGGTTATTAGACAACCGGACCGGTTCCACTCTCTCGGTGAGTTATTGATGGACGGACAATTTTGCCTGTCAACATGACCTTAGTAATCGACTATTGAATTGTAATGATAAGTAACACCTTATATCTCCCATTTGTTTACATACTTCTTATATTTGCACCAACATGTGACTTCTTAAATTATTTATTTTGTGAATGATGCACCAGCATGTGACTTCTTATTATTTATTTTGTGAATGAATTTAGTAGTTTCATATAATGGATGCATAATGTAAAAGTGTGGTTAAAATTCATGTATAGCTTAAGAAGATGGGGTTTCTTATGGGTTCTCATAATGAACATAATTATAGCTTCTCCTTACATTCTCCTAGAAGACATTCCTTAAAACAAGATGTATAGTTAAGCTACAGGAGATTAAATTTGTATTACCGCTCTTGAGTTATGATTCCTTATGAGATGTATTCTTACTCATTTACACTCCTTGTTTCTTGAAAAACGATATGTATAGAGGAATATCTTCCTGTGCCATGAATAACTGATGATTAGGTGAGATTGATGATCAGAGTTGGGATTGTGGTTGATTTTGGATTAGTAGGATGTAGACACCTCCTTGTTCCTCATAACAGTCGCCATCCCTGAGACCTTAAATGGTCAAAATTGATGGGAAACTCATCTTGAGCATTGCTTATGTGTCCTGAAGGTCCTAACCATTGCAGGGTAGGACGGGTAGGTAGTCAGTCTTATTTTTTTCATCGGTTGATTGTTGTTCATTGCTTCCAGATGCTTGATGTGCGTCTAAGATCATTTTGTTGTTGTCACAGTTGCACGCGTCATGTTCTTCGTGGTGTCGTGACATAGAGTCTAATGTATTTATTACCCTTGTACACACGCACACACAAGAAAAAAAAAAATTCACTTGTTATGAGGGGTTGTTGTCATGACAAACAGGGTTCATTACAAGTTCCATAATAATATTTAACCAATCTCCTTTATTGTTTTGTTGACTTAAAAAAATATTTTCATGCAATGCCCAAGAAAAAACTTTTGAATGGGTTGGAAGAGTTCAAATTTGCTTGAGTTGAGGGATCCTATGACAAGGTTGTATGAGAACATATTTCCAAGTTTAGGAATGTTAAGGGCTAGTTGGAAGAAATTAAGTAAAATATAGGAGTTAAGTAAGGTTTTCACTTGTCCCCAACCCTTTTTTTCATGTACATTGACACATTAGAATATTATTTGGAAGAAGTGGGTTTTGTTAAAACATAAATAAAATTAAAAATAAAGATAGGTAATCCCTTACCTTCTGTTGATGTTCAGATTGTTCAAAATCTTAACAATAAATTCGCAAGGATAAATCATTCTATGTTTTTAACAAGGTGGCGCTCATTTATTATTTCTAAAATGAACTATGAAAATATAGTTTTAAATAAAAATAATAATCACAAAAGAAAGGTTCCTGAGAAACTTGGACCGAGAACTTTATTTAAGACATAAATACAATATCTTTAAAATATTGTACAAAAGTAAATAAAATATAATATAATATTAACATATTCCTCACATCCATCACAATATAAGCAAGATTTGGTCACATCATAAGACATAAAAGGATATAAAGAAATAATGAAGATAACTTTAGATGAGTATATCACTTAAATATGAAAATAATATGATGAGTACACTGCAAAAATCTCATACTCAGAAATCCCAAAGTATGAAAGATCATTAAAGTTTTCGAGTTAAAAAAAAACAATTGTCTAGTTTTACATTGAAATGTAAAATAAAAATAAAAGAATTCATCCAAATGGATTGGGATGGGTCTCCCTTTGACCTTTAAAACAAATAACTTGGACCTAGAAGAAAAGAGAAAAACAATTACAAATCGACTATGAGTTTTCATTGAATGAAAATACATAAGTTGGATGATTTCTAAGTGAAAAGTATAGAAGATGGAAAATTATGAAAAATTACCACTTGACTTACAGTGATGGATCCTATAACGACCCTTCTTAAATAGCTGTATATGATTATTAATTATAATTAATTTAATAATATAACTGTCCTAAAAGATTAGCTAAACCATAATTATTTCTTAAAATAACATTAACTAATTATTTATTATTAATTAGTTATTCATGATTGTCAATGATTAATTTAAGTATTAATTAATGAGTTAATTAATAAGGTAAATAAATAAAAGGAGGATAATAAATTATATTATTAAATTAAGTTACATACCCGAAAAGGGATAGCTTATTAACTACAAGGGATAAGATATTAAATAAAGGGGATAAGGGGCATTAACGGAAAATGGTAAGAAGGTAATAAATGGGTTAGGTAGGGAGTAAATGAGGGGGGAGTTGGTGAAGGAGGAATATGGAGGGGAAGGAGGTTGATGGGAGGTCAATCTACGTGAGATGGGGGATTGATTTAGAGGGCTCTTGGATTTTGCAGAGAGGTGGATTTTTGGAGTGGGGATTGTATCAGTCAGGCACCGAGGTTGCTGGAGGTTTTGGGCACAGGGGCCAGGTTATCCATATGATATCCTGGAGCTAGGAGGTTACCTAGTTGGCAGGGAGGAACTAGGTTTTGGGCAGTGTTTTATAGTGCAACAGTGGTCAATAAAGTAAAGGACAAACATAGGGTTATTAGCATCAGGTTCAGGTATTTAAAATTATGCAATTGTTTTTAATCTCTTATAAAATTTTATTATTACTGATAAATTTGTATGCGAATGTGCTAAATTATAGAAATTTCTTGAATTTTACTACTATGTTGTAGAATTAATAGATGTTTAATTTAATTCGGCCCCTACATTTGGTATTAGAGCATCTTAGTTTGAAATCTGGGCCTATGGGCCAAGTTCCCATCTCCAAGTTCTAGCTCCAATCCCGCCTAACCTGCAAACCAAGCCAAACGAAGAAATTTTAAAACAAATATAAAAATAAATGCATTACAAATTTACCAAAGTAAAACATACAACTAGGGTTGTTACATGAGATCAACGGACGAGAAGAAATAGAGGTGACAACTAAGAAGACCAATTATAGCCCAATGAATGTGTAAGAAAGCATTAAGACCAATCCTATTTGAAATTTTTATTATCCAACATGAGTTCATACTATTTCTCGTGAGATTAAAATTCAATATATGTTTACCCTCTTTCAACTACAGTAGTGTCATGATATGTTCTTCATCTCACTTGAAGTATGATTTTGATTTTGACTTTTTAATGTTGAATTATGATAAAGTAATTCTTTAAAATGAACTTTGTGGCTACCCTGCAAATAGAATCACTACTCCCAACATTTTCAACTAGCAACAATCTCTTACTGTACCACTAAACCAGGAGCAGTGAATTTGACATTTTCCAGTGGCTCAAGAGCTTAGACATTCAATAATGTAGTCCACTGTTAAAGAATAGTCCCTTTGACAAGGAGTTGAAATCACATTTACAATTGGACTTCCATCAAGAAGCACACAAACAGTTTTGTTATGACCAACTGCCCTCCTGGAAAGTCAATTCAGATTACATTTGTAGTACAACATCCAACATAAAAGAAGCATAATAAACTAGCACCAAATACACAGTAAACATACACAGCCCAATCAAAAAACATATAATGCTAGAAAACTAAAGAGGTTCCTTGATTAAAGAATTAATGCCAATAAATTACTTAGAGGCAACAGAGTAGTGCCCAAAATTAACAATCTTCTTAAAATAAACATACCTCGTGAGAGATAACTGTGGCAATCTCTACATCAGATGGAAATGCATTCAACAATCCAGTGAAAACCATTATTTTCCCACCGGGTAGGAAAAATGCGTTGACAATTGGATCATCTACCACCAGAATTTCCCAATTAAATGCCTTCAAGTGCTGAGTTGATGCCTTGTTCCCACACTCTTTTCTAGAATTACGACTGTTCTCGACCCATTTGTCATCTAGGATTTCATCATTACCATACAACTGTCCTTCTTTATATTCTTTATCTTCTCAGAAAATATGTTTAAAAGAAGGCAACAAATATAGTAATGGGTATAATATCTTCTTCACTAAAATTAGGTTGCAAGTTAGCACCAGTCCAATAAGTTTCAAAACAAAATATGCTTCTAAAGCTCCAAAGTGCACACAACTGAGAGAAAGAACATTAAAATCCAATTCAAAAATTAAAATACAGTATTTGAGTGGCTTGTTCTGAATACTTACATCAATTGCTATCAAAGAAAGGCGGCCTGCATGGTTGCATTTTTCAAGTTTTGACATAAATCGCTTACTCTTTGATATCTTCTCTAGTGTCACATAGAAAACCTTAAGCTCCCCTTCACCCTTTTCAAGAGCCTTGTAGATTGACTTCTCATTTTCTTTTAAGGTTGTTGATGTCAACATGCCTACTGGAATTTTTAGAGCAGTAAGTCCCATCACCTGATCCTGTATAAGTGAAAGTAAAGGGCTCACAACAAGAACAGTCTCAGGATGAAGAAAGGCAAGAAGCTAGTAACAAAGACTCTTTCCCCCACCTGCAGTGTAGACTAGCCTGAGGGTGACGTTGCTGTCAACGCCTCCATTGACCAACACTGCGAATCGAAGCACCATCTCAAAAATGAAGGTTACTTACGCAGAGTTCCCCTCTCAGACACCAATATTTCTTCCTCGGGAGGAGGAATTTGAGCCCTCTCATCTCCGACTTCCACCATTATATACCAATAAAACAAAATGACCATATTCCACTGGACTTTCTCTGTACGGAAGAAGCTATATAAGTGGGAGATGGAAAGCAACTAGGGAAACCTCGGAAAAATCTGTTCCTTGTCTCTTCTTGTATGCCTTTTTAGCATCTGGGGTTGGTGTCTCATTTATTTATTCTCTGTGGCCCTACCTACCACCAAAATGTTTAAGAACAGATTTCTTGAATACTCACAGGAGAACTCTCTACCATTGCCTCTCTACCACATTGTAAATGAGGGAAAAGACCATCTTCCACAGTTCAAATGCAGTGTAACAGTGAATGGAGCACAATATAATTCCCCTCCAGGGTTCCAACACAAGAAGCCTACCCATAATGCTGCAGCTGAGGAAGCTGTCAAAGATCTACCTAAGAAGGGTTTACTTGTGCAGTTTGAAGAGACTAGACTACCTAAAAATGTCCTTGAGCAGCTCGCTTTAAAGAAGAACGTGCCTCTTCCTTCTTATCATTTTACGAAGGAGGGATATGCACATTGTCCCACATTTACTGCCACTGTGCAGATTAATGGGACTTCTTATGCTGGAGGTCTTTCAAAGAGTAAGAAGGAGGCTATAAGAAAAGCTGCATGTGAAGCAATACAAACAATTGAACCCCACTATTGGGATACTTTATCCCTTGTTAAACTTCAGTCTGAAAGCACAACAAATAATGATTCTGGACATCCAGCTGGAGAATGCAAAATGATGGAGTCTAAATTGAAGATGCCAGTTGATAACCTGGCATCTAATAATCAACTATTGGGTGCAACTAAATCTGAAATTAGTTCAGAAAATTTAACTGTTGAGAATGCACTTGTTGTTGAAAAACGTTCAAAAATTACAAAT
The DNA here is from genome assembly GCA_010110895.2 of Picea sitchensis. Classification (NCBI taxonomy): domain Eukaryota; kingdom Viridiplantae; phylum Streptophyta; class Pinopsida; order Pinales; family Pinaceae; genus Picea; species Picea sitchensis. Next base: position 7,706 of record SNQJ01S0047029.1, on the reverse strand, counting down.
GTGGAAAACTCTGGTGCACTGCCAATGTCAATCCCATTCCCTTACCAAAAGCTCAACAACATTGATGGCGGGCATTACCAACACCAGCACCAAGGGCAGAGAAAAGAGGAAAGAGGCAGAAGTGAGGCAACGTTAGGATTAAGGAACAACTTAGGTGTTTGGTACTGAGAGCCTGAGGCCGGGCACGTGGGCCTCATGCCAGAAGCCTGACCTTAAAGGCTGCCAGCGAATGCCAAGGATTTTTATTATATATATTAATTTTTAGTTTAATAGTTTATTTAAAAATATTAATACGCCCTTTTGAATAATTAAATTTTCATTTTATTTTATTTTAATTAAATTTTAGTTTTATAATTTATTTAAAGGTATTAATATGCTAGTGTAAATTTAAATTATTTAAAATATATATATATATAGATATATATATAATTATAAGTTTTAATTTAAATAATTTAATAATATAGGGCTAAGAAAAATTTATGGAGTCCGCGGGGATCGAACCCTGGACCTCCCCACCAGTCAAGTCTTTACAAAGTCTGCCCTACCAATGCACCACACGATGTGACTTTTACAAATAATTTCACATATAAATACTTTAATTGTCATACCCAAGACCACCCACCAAGCGAAGCGTCTTAAAAAGAACACTAACTCCGAAAGGTACATAGCGCTGGTGAACGCCGAAATGCGGCTGGAAGTTGGGGATAATTATTTAGATACCGCAGTTTAATCTTATTTAATCATTAAACGTGGTAATTATATATCCTTACAACAATTTTTTTTTAATATGATTAGGTAAATGTTAAAAAGTAAACATGTTAACGGATGCCTTGATAAATGCAA
>SNQJ01S0047028.1:66579-98484 GCA_010110895.2 Picea sitchensis | reverse complement strand
GTCGAAATGATAAAAATGATCTCCTTTGTTGTTTCACTGATTTTAGAAAATCTTTTAACACTGTGCCCATGACTAACCTCTAGAATAGGTTAGAAGAAATGAAAGTCCCTTTTGAGTTAAGAGCTCCTGCATTAAGTCTATATGAGAAAGTTATTGCTAATTTTAGGAATATTGAGGGCTGGTCGGAAGAAATTAACTATAATATAGGAGTCAAGCAAGGTTGTCCCTTATCCCCTACCCTTTTTGGCATCTACATTGATAAGTTAGAAGACTGTTTGGAGGATGCAGGTTGTGTTGGCCCGACTCTTGCTAGTATAGTCATCATCCTCCTTTATGTTGATGATATTGTTCTTATGGTGAAGAGTCCATACGACTTAGGTAAGCAACTAATAACCGTCAAGGACTTGTACTCTAGCATGGGCATGATAGTGAACACTAACAAAACAAAGGTTATAATAATTAAATCCAAAAGGATTACCTACGATACTTTTGTTTATGACAACAATAGCTTGGAAGAGGTACCTTCATACAAATATCTTGGAATCGATATCCACCACAGGCTCAATTGGAACTATAGCGTTGAAAATAAGATAAATGGAGGGTGGAAAGCTTATTATGGGCTCAAAAACAAATGTAAATCAATAGGCCTTTGTCTTTGTGATAAAAAGAAACTCCTCTTTCACACTCTCGTCACTCCAATTATCTTATATGGATAAGAAGTTTGAAATTGCAGTATATTTAGAGAGTCCTAGAGAAAGATTGAACATATCCAAAAGAATTGTATAACTTATAATCTCAAAATTCAGTGAAATACATCCTATCCTATCCTCCTTATAGAATCAAACATTTCCCCCACTGAGAGGATTGTTATGATTTGATACCTAACATACATGAACAAGATAAATAACATGGATGGCAAGAGGCTCCCCAAATTTGCTTCAAACTCTAGCCAAAACCAACAACTACTCAAGCGGGGATGGCATAAAGATGTCAAATCTTGGCTAAATCATTGGGGCATACAAGAAGAAGTCATCATGCAGAATATCGATAATATTACAAATATTATCACTTCTAAATTTAAAGAGAATATGTGGTGTGATAAAGAATTAGTAGATAAAAGGAAATTAAGATACTACAAGGAGGCGGTCAACCATGATTTAGAAGGTCAAAATTACCTCTCACTTTTGAAAAGTGCAAAGAAGAAAATCAACGTTGCTAAAACAGGAACAAACTCTCACGAGCTACATAGTGAAACTCACCGTTGGACAACTCCCAAAACACCATGGGATGAGAGAATTTGTCACCTTTGTGACACTAAGCATGTAGAAGATGAAAAACACTTCCTCTTGGATTGCCCTGCCTATACCCATATTAGATCCCGATCTAAAAATATTTGCCACATTACTGACCTTCCTAACCTCCTAAGTCATCAAAACTAAGGTGATATTGGAACGCTTATCTCAGTGTTTTTTTAGCATAGAAATACAATTTTAAAGAAATTGAAGCAATCTTTTATCTTCTTAAGGTCTGATAGACCAATTGGTCTCAATGGACGTTCATCATCACCGTTATATATATATTATTTTTAATTCTTTATTTTATTTTATTTTTATTTATTTGCTTAAAATTTTGTTTTTTCGATTTTGTTTTTGTGATTTTTATTTTAATTGGGTTAGGATTTTTTTTTAAAAGATGGTTTTTTAAATTAGTTTGCGGAATTCTTTTTTCTTTTCTATCTATTATTTTTTAATATAAATTATAATTATAATTGATAAATAAATTTTCATGTAACAATATAGAAGCTAATTTTTAGTTTTTTATGTGCGATGGTACCAATTGTGAAAGGCATGGTTTTACTGAAATCGTAATTTTAACTTTAAAAAAAATTTGGTGCTACTGATAGCAAATTTTTTTGATTTGAGGATCAATTTTAATGTTTTTGTCTCGTTGTCAAGGCCGCGATTTCAAAAAAGTCGGAATTTTAAACACCTTTAAAAAATGGTGCTCTTAGTAGCACCACTTTTTGATTTGGGGATAAAAATTGCCAATAAAAATACCCTCTAAAAAACCAAGAACTCTCCTAGTTTTTTTATGTATATTTAAGTTTTTGTTGGGTCATTCTTATACTTCACAATGTATATATCACCAAACATGAATTATATTATTTTAATCAATAATCATATGATTCAATTAGAATTTTTTATAAATATTTTATTTTTATTTTTTTTAAAAACATTATAGGAAAACTTTTAAATACTTCTTTGCATTCATAGGTGGTACTCAATATGAACTTATCGACATTGATTACAATCTTTACGTCAAGTGAGATACACAATATAGACATCGAACCCAATAAATCAATCTCAAACATCTTGCTAAAGTTCAAAATGCTTGAACACTCGAGCTCACCCATCAAACTATAAATATCCTTGTTTACTTATCATTTGACTAATTTTTATATCTAAATACCTTGTTAACCACTAAATTAACAACCATTTAATAAAGTGGAAAGGCTAGCAATTTACATGAATCAAAATCTCATATTGTCTTATCTCTTTTTCTTACCATATTCTTAACTCTATTCTACTCCCTTTTGTACATAGCTATATGCATATTTATATTGTTTTCAAAAATCCATGTGCTTCATCCTTCGAGTACCATACTTTTGACATGTGGTTCAAATCATTTGACTTTGTATTAATTATGTTAGAGTTGCATAAGTTTTTAATTAATTATGTTAGAGCTGCATAAGTTTTTTTTAATTTGAACAAAATGCCATATTAAATTATTTATAAAAAAAAAATCATTATTTTCAAAATTTAACAATTATTTTTTAAGGGGTAGGAAATTCTAAATGAAACTTAATTCCATAATTTTTTATTTTGAATTATTCATAAAAACAAAGGGGGTGTGAGAAGCATAGTTATGCTTTTAGAAAAATTAAAAAACGAAGACGTGTAATTTTCACTTTTTGTCTTATTAAAATCAAATGTTTTATACATGATATGGTGACATGAAAGTCATGGTCGATGTACTACTTTAAATAGTCCTTTCTTTGATCTATGGGATTTTCAAAGTTGAAAAACAAATCGTTGTTATGCATTATATATCAAACTAGAGAATTTAAAAGAATTCATAAAGTGTGAAGTAAGGAAAGGGTGAGAGGAGAAGTGGATGTCAATGGTGGACAAAGAGACAAACTAACTAGTATTACAATGATCCAATGTATAGATTTTCCTATTGCTTTCCCTCCTTATCAAACAAACAGGTAGACTTCATATGTCCATGTTGATGATTGTAGTTTCATGAGACATTCACCAGATTGTATTTCTCTGGACTAAGTTGAGATGCTCTGTGAGAACGCCTATGTGATAGGTGAGTCGTACTCCTCTGGACTGAGTTGAGATGACTTGTGTTGGTCTCTTGTCGTGCTCCTCTAGAATCAGTTGAGATGACTTGAGATGGTCGCATGTCGTACTCATATGGACTTAGTTGAGTCGAATTGAGATGTCTCTCCAATTCGTACTCCTATGGATTTAGTTGAGTTGATTTGTTTGAGAGTGACATCCCCTGTGGTTGAGCATATGTGGACTTGTCCCTAGTGGCGGAGCACTAGAGGATGTGCATGAGACCCCTTGCTATATTGTCAAAGAATAAGACTTTTGTGAAACCCTTATTTGTATTATGAAGGGTACAAGTCGACCCTACTGTGTAAAGATAATTAATATTATGTAAAAGGTTAATTATATTATTGAGTTGTACAAGTCGGCCCTATTGTGCCAATAGACACATCTATTTGATGAGTTAGGTCATGTATTTATACGAGAGATACATCCCCATTGTGGATCATATCTCATTCACTCAACGCATTCACTTGGTGAACTGAAATTTGGTGCACACTCTTTTCTATGCGCTAGCCTTCTTGGTCATAGAGCACCCTCTTGTGTGCGCTAGGGTTTATGGTGTGAAGGTTCTTCTCTTGGCAATATAGTAAAGGGTTGTTGGGTTTTTTCCCTTGATTGAGAAGGGCTTTCCTAGGATAAATTCTTGTGTGTTGTGCATGGTTATTCTTCTTGTGATCTTGGTTACTGCAGCTATTGTGTTGCTACATTGTTTAAGGTTCAAGTTCATGCTAGATTGAAAAGAAATTGCATGTGCTTGACTCACGATTAAAAATTCAACATGGTATCAGAGCAGTGTTCATGAAGAGCCATTGCACAAGCTACTCCAACACTTTTTCCAAGCTAGTCGTCACCTTCTTATTGCAATTGCGAAATTGACCCTTACCCTTCTCCTTGTCAAGCTAGTTTTAGCACTTTCCCTTGGAACGTTGGGCCTAATTATTGCACAGACATGTATGACCTAGTCCAGATCATCACTTGCAACTCTCAGATTGAAAATTGAAGAAGTTTGGATTTTCGGCCCTAGGGTTTCTGCAGATTTCGACTTCTAGGGTTTTTGCAGGTCATTGAGGAATTTTGCAGCTCACTGGGGTTCTTTTGAATCTCCAAGGCTTCTTGTTGGAAGTTATAAGTCCAATGAAACCTAGGGTTTCTAGCCTAGCCTAACCGTCAGATTTCCGAAGCTAAGGTTTTTGGCCTAGCCGTTAGGGTTTGTGAAGAATCTGCAAGCCATGAGGAACAAAACTTTGGTGGAAGATAAGCTTGATGGATCAAGCAACTTCAACTCATGGAGTAAAGATTACACATCACTCTAGAAGAGAGTGACCTATTGATATTGATAGAAGGAACTCTACCAGCAACAACTACCGATGAAGAAAAGGCTGAACGGAAGACAAATGATGTCAAAGCTAGGAAGATAATCATCTACTCAATAAGAGATCCTCTACTACCTCACATCTCTGCCTTGACGACAACTTATCTAATGTATGATGTGTTGAAGAAGATGTTTGAGAGAAACAACACTAATAGAGCTCTTACGTTGAAACATCAACTTCAAAATCTCAAGATGACGAAAGATGACACCATTACTACCTTCTTCATGAAGATTTCAAATATCAAAGATCAGTTAGGTGCCATTGGAGAAACCATAATAGACAAAGATCTTGTCATGATTACTCTTAATGCCCTTCCAAGCCATTGGGAACTGTAATATCCTCAAGGACGAGCCCTGTTGTAATCATGTTTTGTAGGCTGGTGAACCGAGTATTGATAAGCTGGTGGGCTTATGTGTTTATTAGGCCGGAGAGCCTAAGTGTTAAAGGCCAGGAGCCTGTTTTTGTATATGTAATTATGAAGAACATTAATAAAGATTAAACATCATTGCGTGTAGACCTACCACGAAGAAAGAGTGACAGGGGACTAAGCTTCCACAAGGTGGGTAAGGGAAAGGGGGCTGAAAGGTTGGAAAGAGGGGCTAAGCTTAGGGGCTGAAAGGTTGGAAAGAGGGGCTAAGCTTAGGGGCTGAAGTCATTGGGAATAATAATTTATTATTATTCCAAAGTGGTGTGAAAGGTATGTTTTTATACTAAGTCCTAGAAGAGTCAACGCATGCAGCTCCAACGTGTGCAAAAGGGTATGCATACTTGATGGAGTGCATGCAGCTTCATGGGCGACATGTGTCGGCCCAGGCAAATGCAATTTAACTTAAGAATTGGGCCGTGATGGGTGTTCGTCCTCCATTCTGTTGTCGACCGTCTGAGACCGTGAATTCCGTTTGGTCTCTACGTTGGTCTTCCATTCTGTCGTCAGCTATCTGAGACCGTGAATTCCATCTGGTCTCTGTGTTTGTCCCCCATTCTGTCGTCCATTGTTTGAACCATTTTGAGTCTGTGATCGACCTCTGCTTAATTTTCTTGTCACACACCCTGAAAACCAGAATGTTGTTGTCGACGCGTCTGATCTCTGTATGCCTCACGCAGCTCTGAAACCCGAAGCCTGTGATGTTTTCTTGAGAAGCCGATACATCCTCCGCCTGAACCGTTTGAGTCCGCGTTCAACTTCTACGTTGATTCCTTGTCACGCACTCTGAAATCCAGTGGCAAACCCGTGGACTGAGCCGTGTCTCCTGTGTGTCCTATGAACCCAGTTTATCCACACTGCAAATTCGAGTTCGTGCTTAACCGTTTGGGTTGTTGTTCTATGTGCTACCTGAACTGTGCTGCGTCTTAGTGGACTATTGACGTTTTTGGACGTCCACACCCAATTTTCCTGTTGTTGTTGTTACCCGTGAGTTAACCGAATGATATTGTTGTTGCTGTTATCCAGAACTTGCGGGAATTGAGTGGAAAACTGGTTGAAGAACTGGGTTGTCAGGCCCGTGGTTGAAGAGGCAGGTTGTCAAGCTTGTGAGCAGCTCTCTCCAGGTGAGAGAGTTTGTCGGGAAGTGGTTTTCCCCCAGAGAGAGTCTAGCACCAACTACGGAGCTCTGAGAATTCATGATCCGGCCTGTTGTCGAGACCTAGAGTGGGAGGTGAAGCACCGATTGACTGTGCTTATGAAGGTGTATGCTTCCAGGTGGAACAAGCATGTGGGGAATGAGAGTCTGTGAGTAGTGGGTGTAAGAAGGATCCTGGAGAGAATCCTTTCGGTTTCTCTTTGCAATTTTCCTGTAACCTCAGCCTAATCTAGGATTCCCTTGCCTTGGGTGGAGCTTAGTCCCAGCTCGGGGGTGACCCACTACTGAGCATGATGAGTAGCGTGGTCTAAGGCTGGGAGGTTCATGGAAGGTCTGCACGTAGTTGGTGGAGTTACTACAGTTTCAAAGATAAGTATCATTATGTGTTTAATTTCAATTAAAATGCATGTTTGTGATGCTTGCAATATTATCATGTATTATGTTGCAATTATGAATGACTGTTAATTCCATTATTTATGTATGTTAGCAGTAATCATGTGATTACTCTCTATTGTTTAGTTAAATGTGTTAATTTTATTTAATGCAAGTTATATATATAAGTATGAGAATGTTTCTATGTAGTAGCGTTGCTCGATGGTGGGGTTGATGGTCGGGGACGTAACAATATGGTAACAGAGCCATAGTTTCAACGTTGAGTCTGGATGGGCCGGATAAGGGGTCTTTGGACCCAAGGTTTCGAGTGGAAATGGTGTTTGGATGGAACCAATTTTGAACCTTAGAATGTTTATGAGTGCCAAAGGGTTACTTGTTTGTGTTACAAAGCTCAGGAGGAGTAGCGGTAGAATAAAACCGCAGTCAACGTGGTATTTAGCCATAGAGAGAGAGAGCGCTCAACACTTAGGGTGTTGGAGCCATAGGATCTGTTCAGAAGGAGAGGAAAAATCTTTACGACCGTTAGATCTGGAGAAGGTGCAGGAAGGTTATCCTGGAAGCCTTTAGGAGTTCGACAATCCAGAGAAGCGGGGTGCGCTGAGGCACACACTTTCGAAGTTCGAAGCTCCGAAGTCCTGGAAGAGATCTACACCGTAGATCTGAGGGGAGAATCTTGACCTTTAGATATTGGAGAAGCCGCGCATGGGTTATTCGCAAGAATCCTTCAGAGTTCGCAGATCGAAAGATTTAAAGTGAAGAGAAGTGAAAACCTCTAAAGCAAGAAATCGCGAAGTGGATCTCGACCGTTGGTTGCGGGAGAGATAAGGACCTCAATTATCCAGGGAGAGTTTGGAACTGCGACAATCAGGAGAAGGGGAATGTGCTGACGCACAAACTTCCGAAGCCCGAAGTTTTGAAGTGAAAGAGTAAATGTGGTGGGGCTGGATGACGTCGCCTGGGGTGATGTGGACCTTTCTAGGCATACCACGTGCCATTGCCTTAGTTGGTGACGACTGTACTATGTGGGCCCGGAGGATAAAGAAGCTGAAAGTTAGTAATTCGGGAGATTGAAAGGGAAGCAAGTAGGAAAGCTTCCGGAAACCGAAGCTCCGAAGTCCCGAAGTCCCAGAACTCAGACACCTGAGGTTCCATAGTGTATGTCCGCCGTAGGATGCTAGATAGACGTGGACGGTTGATCTACTCTACTTCGCGAGTTCGATAACTCGGAACTCCAAGAGACTATTGTGTTGTGCTTTGAAAATTTCCGAGGCCGAAGGCCCAGGTGTGCGCTTATCGATCTAGTGCTTGGTCGCAGGGGTTGGGGCTAAGAGAAAAGGGCTAAGGCCTGAAATTGTTACAGAGCCGAGCAGAACTCGAAAAATTTGTGAAATCTGAACGTTTTTTGTAATCATATTTGTTTGTGAATGCTGTGGAATTTGTTAAGGAATGATGGCATGACAAATTTCGGTTGTCTGCACGTGTGTTTGCAAAAGTTTAGCGAGTGCCAGACTTGATTAGAGTTTCCACGGAGTGCAAAGAAATGGAGGAGACACATAATGCTTCCAGTTCATAGAATGAAGCTAAAGGGATGGATGTTCATTTGGGAGTTGAAGGGTCGAACTCCAATGGGCATGGAGAAGAGATAGATAAGGAAGGGCATATGATAAAAATCATTGAAAGATTGCAGAAAGATGTCCAAACTCACCGAGCAAATAACAGAAAGCTCATGAAAGCTAAGGAACAATAGGGAGAATTCAACTTAAAGTTGATGAAGAGTCTAGAGAGAATAGAAAATAAGTTGGACAAGGAAAGAGACTCGAGCAAAACAGGGAGTCATCGGAATTCTGAGGGAAGAAGATCAAGGAGTGTTGGTAGACACCATCATCACTCCCAAGGTCACTCCAAGAGGAAGGAACACAACAGTTCAAGTCCATCTGCTACCAGAAAGCACAGGAGATTTAGAGTGGATGAACTGGAGGGAGAAATGAACAAGATTAAGCCTCCTACGTTTGATGGAGAACATAAGAAGGAGGGAGATGCCGAAACATGGTTGCCTGGCATGAGGAAATATTTCCAACTGCAAAATTATTCCTCTCATGCAGAAGGAAGAATTGTGATGTATCAATTGAAAGGAAAAACATCCATGTGGTGGGATCAACTTGTGCAGGTACAACACATTACAGAGAAAGATATCACTTGGAAAGAATTCAAGCGGTATTTAGAGAAGAAATACTTGACTAAAAGATAATATGATAGAAAGATGAAAGAGTTCTTTGAACTCAAACTGGGTAGCATGACCATTGATGAGTATGAACGAAGGTTTTTGGAATTATTGAAGTATGTCTCATTCATCAAGGATGAAACTATCAAGATTCAAAGGTATCTGAGTGGACTGCCACCTTCCATCAGTGACAAGATTCAATATGATGACCCTAATACCATGGAAGAAACTATAAGAAGAGTGAAATGCTTATATGAGCAGCAAAGAGATAAACCTACCTTCCGAGAAGCTTGGTAAGACAAGAAGAAATTCCAAATGGATCAGAGGAAGAAGGGAACTAAGCCACCCTTTTTCAGAAACAGTCCTCAAGGACAACCATCGTTTAGAGAGCCGAGAATCGCTAACGTAGGGGAACAAAGGCCAAGGCAGATGCCCATTCAGTGTTGGGGCTGTCAGGTGAACCACAAGTACAAAGATTGTCCCCATAAAAATAGAAAAGTGAGAGTTGTCCATAATGTTCAACAAGATGAAACAGTGGAGGAAATGGGCAGTAGAATGCCAAGGATATACGCAGCCCTGGACAACAAGCAAGTTGAATATCAGTCGCACATGGTTGAAGTGGAAGGTATGATTAACAACCAACCATTTATTGTTTTAATTGATTCAGGGGCTAGCCATAGTTATATAGATCCTAGACTGGTGGAAAGTTTGCATTTGTCGAGAAGCAAAACATGAAAAGTCTTGGTTAGTGCAGCTGGCTACAGGAACCAAGAGGAAAGTCTCTGAGTTAGTTAAGTCTTGTCCAATGGACATGAATGGACTGAGCACAAAGGCTGAATTGAATATTCTTCCTTTAGGTTCTTATGACTGTCTAGTTGGGATGGACTGGTTGGACCAACACCATACCATCTTGGACTGTCCTAACAAGGCATTCACTTGCCTGGATGAGGAATGAAATTGGAAAACAGTCCAAGGAATTTCTAGAGTTGTTGCTATCAGAGAAATCTCAGCAATGCAACTGAAGAAGTGCTACAGGAAAGGTTCTCAATTATTTGCAGCCCATGTGGAGGAAGCATCTGAGGATGAGGTCTCAAAGATTGGAGATCATGTGGTACTAGAGGAGTTTGGAGATGTATTTCAGGAGGTACCTGAACTACCCCCGAAGAGAGATATTGACTTCTCTGTAAACCTGATGCCTGGAGTAGCTCTAGTGTCAAAAACTCCTTACATAATGAGTACGCCAGAGCTGAAAGAGCTGCAATTGCATCTTGAAGAGCTTCTGAAGAAGGGGTATATATGCCCAAGCGTGTCACCTTGGGGAGCCCTGGTCCTGTTCGTGAAGAAGAAAGATGGGACACTGAGATTGTGTATCGATTTCAGACAGTTGAACAAAGTAATGGTGAAGAACAAATATCCTCTGCCGAGGATTGATGACCTCTTCGATCAGTTAAGGATGCGAAGATATTTTGGAAGATAGACCTCAGGTCAGGATATCACCATGTAAGGATAAAGGATGAAGATATCAACAAAACCACCTTAGAACAAGGTATGGTCATTACGAGTTCACAGTGGTGTCGTTTGGGCTGTCGAACACACCCGTTGTTTTTATGTGCCTAATGAATGGTGTATTCAAGGACTATCTAGACAAGTTTGTCAGAGTATTCCTGGATGACATTCTGGTGTATTCCAAGTTGGAGGAAGAGCATGAACAACATCTGAGGATGGTGTTACAAGTGCTAAGAGAGCACCAACTGTATGCCAAGTTGAGCAAGTGCTCGTTTTATCAGGAGCAGATCCATTACTTGGGGAATATTATTTCGAAGGATGGGATAGTTGTAGATCCTGAGAAGATTGAGGCCATTAGAGAATGGTCAGCACCGAAGAATGTGATACAAGTCAGATCCTTTATGGGTCTAGCTGGTTATTACAGAAGGTTTATCGTAGGGTTCTCGAGGATAGCTCACCCTATCACTTCCTTGCAAAGGAAAGAGCAGAAATTTCAGTGCACAAAGGATTGTGAGAGAAGCTTCCAGCAATTGAAGCAACTATTAACCAGTGCTCCAATCCTGAGGATTGCAGACCCAAATGAAGATTTCGTGGTGTGCACAGACGCATGCAAAGAAGGCTTGGGAGGAGTCCTCAGTCAGAATGGATTCGTAATTTGTTATGAATGCAGGAAGTTGAAAGAGCCTGAAAGGAACTATGCAACTCATGATTTGGAGTTGGCAGCCATAGTACGCACTCTAAAGAAATGGAGGCATTACCTCATGGGAAGAAGGTTCAAACTGAGGACAGACCATAACGGTATGAAGTATTTGTTTGATCGGCCAACTTTGAACGCTAGACATAGTAGGTGGTTGGAGTTTCTCTGTGAGTACAATTTTGATATCAAGCATATCAAAGGGAAGGAGAATAAAGTGGTTGATGCACTCAGTAGTAGAGTACACGAATTACATGCTACAACCATTATCATGTACCGAACTGATATTAAAAGCATAATTTCGGAGGCTGCAAATACAGATTTGTAGTACATAGATTTGGTAGCAAAGCTACAACAAGGTAAGATGCCACAGAAAGTGGAGAATTATAAATTAGGGGTTGATGGAATAGTTTTGTACAAGAACAAAATTTATGTACCTAATGTCCAGGATTTGAAACTTGCGATTTCGAATGAAATGCATAATGTGCCTTATGCTCGACACCTTGGATATCAGAAAACTGTGGAAGCAGTCAAGAGCCATTACTTTTGGCCAGGTATGAAGAAAGAGATTGTTGAATACATCGCCAGATGTATGGAGTGTCATAAGGTTAAAGCTGAGCACAGGCACTCAACAGGGTTGCTGCAGTCTTTACCCATTCCTAAGTGGAAGTGGGAGGTAGTGACAATGGATTTCATCACAGGATTGCCCAGAACAGGCAAGCAACATGATTCAATCATGGTGGTAGTGGTCAAGCTTACGAAAGCTACCCATTTCATCCTGTTAAAGACTACTCACAAGGCAGTGGATATTGTCGACATCTTTATGAAGGAAGTGGCACGATTGGACGGTATTCCCAAGACAATTGTGTTTGATAGAGACTCGGAATTTACCTCAAATTTGTGGAAAGGGTTATTCAAAGGATTTGGAATGAATATGAACTTTAGTACAGCTTATCATCCTGAGTCTGATCGGTAGATAGAGTAGGTGAATTGAGTGATAGAAGACATACTAAGGATGTATGTGATGGACAAACCATCGAAATGGGAAGACTACCTACATTTGGTAGAATTTGCCTACAACAATGGGTATATGGCATCGTTGAAGATGAGCCCATTTGAAGCACTTTATGGTAGAAAGTGAAATACTCCAATAAGCTGGGATAATCCAGCTAATAGAGCAGTGGTTGGGCCAGAGTTGCTCAAGGAAATGGAAGAACAAATGCTAAAAATTAAGCAGAATTTAAAGGCTGCCCAAGACAGGCAGAAAAGTTATGCTGATAAGAATAGAACCCACATAGAGTTTAAAGTGGGTGACCATGTTTTCCTGAAAGTAAAAGCCAATAGAAGTTCTCTGAAGCTGGGAAGCTGCTCCAAGTTGGCAGCCAGATTTTCTGGGCCATTTGAAATCCTAGAAAGGATTGGGCCAATTTCATATATGCTTCCATTACCTGCATCCATGACTGTACATAATGTGTTTCATGTTTCATTTCTTAAGAAATATATACCTGATGCTAATCATGTAATCGATTGGAATGTGATTCAGGTGGAGCAAGAAGGTGTCGTGCAAGTGCATCTTGTGCGCATATTGGACCGGAAAAACAAATAGCTCTGGAATTGAGCCATAGGGCTTGTAAAGGTCCAGTGGACCTGGTACGGTCCTGAGGATGCGACTTGGGAACATGAAGATGCTATACGGGCAGAATACCCGCATCTTTTTGAAGATTTTGAAAATCTTGTTGATTTTGAGTAAAAGTTGCACTGAGGACACTGCAAAAATAAGGGGAGGGGATTGTAATATGCCCAAGGACGAGCCATGTTGTAATCATGTTTATGAATTGTAAATCATGTTTTGTAGGTTGGTGAGTCGAGTATTGATAAGCTGGTGGAATTATGTGTTTATTAGGCTAGAGAGCCTAAGTGTTAAAGGCCAGGAGCTTGTTTTTGTATATGTAATTATGCAAAACATTAATAAATATTAAACATCGCTGCATGCAGGCCGACCATGAAGAAAGGGTGATGGGGGGCTAAGCTTCCACAAGGTGGGTAAGGGAAAGGGGGATGAAAGGTTGGAAAGAGGGGATAAGATTAGGGGCTTGAGTCCTTGGGAATAATAATTTATTATTATTCCAAAGTGCTGTGAAAGGTATGTTTTTATTCTAAGTCCTCGAAGAGTCAAAGCATGCAGCTCCAACGTGTGAAAAAAGGTACGCATACTTGATGGAGTGCATGCAACTTCATGGTTGACATGTGTCAGCCCAGGCACATGCAATTTAACCCAAGAATTGGGTCGTGATGGGGGTTCGTCCTCCATTCTGTCGTCGACTGTCTGAGACCGTGAATTCCGTCTGGTCTCTGCGTTGGTCCTCCATTCTGTCGTCGACTCTCTGAGACCGTGAATTCTGCCTGGTCTCTGTGTTCGTCCCCCATTATGACGTCCACTGTCTGAACCGTTTTGAGTCTGTGATCAACCTCTACTTAATTTTCTTGTCACACACCCTGAAAACCAGAAAGGTGTTGCCGATGCGTTTGATCTCTGTATGCCTCACACAACTCTGAAACCTGAAGCCTGTGATGTTTTCTTGAGAATTCGATACATCCTCCATCTGAACTGTTCGAGTCTGCATTCGACTTCTGCGTTGATTCCTTGTCACGTACTCTGAAATCCGGTGGCAAACCCGTGGACTGAGCCATGTCTCATGTGTGTCCTGTGAACCCAATTTATCCACACTGCAAATCTGAGATCATGCTTAACCGTTTGGGTTGTTGTTCTATGTGCTACCTGAACCGTGTTGCGTCTTAGTGGACTATTGTTGTTTTTGGACGTCCACACCCAATTTTCCTGTTACTGCTATCACCTGTGAGTTAACCGAATGTTGTTGTTGTTGTTGTTGTTGTCCTGAACTTGTGGGAATTGAGTGGAAAACTGGTTGAAGAACCGGGTTGTCAGGATCGTGGTTGAAGAGGCAGGTTGTCAGGCCTGTGAGCAGCTCTCTCCAGGTGAGAGAGTTTGCTTGGAAGTGGTTTTCTCCCAGAGAGAGTCCAGCACCAGCTACGGAGCTCTGATAATTCTTGATCCGGCCTGTTGTCGAGACCCAAAGAGGGAGGTGAAGCATCGATGGACTGTGCTTGTGAAGGTGTATACTCCCGAGTGGAACATGCATGTGGGGAATCAGAGTCTGTGAGTAGTGGGCATAAGAAGGCTCGTGGAGAGAATCCTTTCGGTTGCTATGTGTAGTTTTCCTATAACCTCAGCCTAGTATAGGATTCCCTTGCCTTGGGTGGAGCTTAGTCTCAGCTCGAGGGTGACCCACTGCTAAGTGTGATGAGTAGTGTGGTCTAAGGCTGGGAGGTTCGTGGAAGGTCTGCACATAGTTGGTGATAATGCATGTTGTACTTGGTGATAATGCCATATATATTGTCATGTTGTACTTGGTGATAATGCCAGATATATTGTCATGTTGTACTTGGTGATAATGCCAGATATATTGTGAAAGGAGTTGGATCTTCTTCCTTCTAACTAGATTCGGACATGCCACTTCAATTAAGTGAGGTACTATATGTACCTGGGATGAAAAGGAACCTTGTCTCTTTTTCTTCCTTAGAGGATAAAGGCTACAAGGTTATTTTCTCTAAAGGAAAAGTTCTTGCATGGCACAAGAACTCACACATGGATTTTGTCCGAGTGATTGGTGTTTGAGATAACAGTTTGTACAAATTGCATGTCCAACCAATTCAGGCCTTGTTACATGATACTATCAGCTTGAGCAAGCTATGGCATAGGAGACTTGCACATTTACATTATAGAGCCCTTCCTGCTCTAGGGAAGATGGTGACATGCCTTCTAGATATACATATCGAGCATGATGGCATTTGCAGAGGTTGTGCTCTTTGTAAGAATGTCAAGGGGTCATTTTCGAGCAGTGACAGTAGATCCAAGGGGATCTTAGACTTGATACATACAGATGCTTGAGGACCTATGATTGTTGCTTCTTTGAGCGGATATTTGTACTATGTGATCTTCATTGATGATCACTGTCGGAAAACGTGGATTTACTTCTTGAAGACCAAGGATGGAGTCCTTGCAAGATTTCGAGAGTTTAGAGCTCAGGTTGAGAACCTGACTGGGAGGAAGATCAAGGTGTTGAGATAAGATAATGGAGGAGAGTACACCTCCAGAGATTTCAATGATTTATGTATTGAGGTCGGGATCAAGAGGGAGTATACCGTTCCTTATAACCCTCAGCAGAATGGGGTTGCAGAGAGGAAGAACAAATCCATTGTTGAGGCAACCAAAGCGATGATATATGATCAAAATCTACCTATGATTCTGTGGGCAGAGGCATCCATGACAGTTGTGTACATTCAGAACTGGAGTCCTCATAAAATTTTGAAGAACATGACTCTTGAAGGAACTTTCACCGAAGTGAAGCCTAAAGTTGGACACTTCAGGATATTTGGATGTCCAATATACATACATGTACCCAAGGAAAAGAGGACCAAGCTAGACCCTTCACACACAAAGGGTACATTTTTGGGGTACAATGAATCTTTGAAGGCCTACCGGATCCACATCCATGGTCAGAGAAAAATCGAGGTTAGCAAAGATACTACCTTTGAGGGAGAGATAGTCTTTCAAAGATCCAAAGAATCTGATATGGACATTGACAACGAGAAGAAAGAAGAGACAATACCTTCTCCCCCTTCAACAAGTTCAAAGGGAGACAATTATCGATCCAGTTGATCCAGTTGATCCCGTAGCTCCAATTGATGTTCCCAGAGACATTGCAGTAGGTCAGAAGAGGCCTGCATGGGCTCAACCGAATCTGCAGGAGGCAGAGGGACATGCAGCTCCTCGTGGTACATTCCGAGAGAGAAAGACACCATAGAGATTTTCGAGCTATGTTTCAACTATGAGCCACATCATTGATACTGAGTGTTCTTTTCATGAAGAAGCAATAGGTCAATAGGTTTGGTAAGATTCCATGACCGAATAGTATCAGTCCATCATGAAGAATGATGTGTGGGATATTGTTTCGAGACCGGAAGGGAAGTCTGTAGTGACTTCCAAGTGGATCTATAAGATCAGACATGCAGCTGATGGAAGTGTCGAGAAGTACACAACGAGATTTGTGGCTAGAGGATTCTCTCGGGTGGAGGGAATAGATTATGAGGAGACATTTTCTCATGTTTCCCGATACACTTCCATCCGTATGATTATTGCTCTTGTTGCATCCATGGGTTGGAGACTACATCAGATGGATGTAAAGACAACCTTTCTCAATGGAGAAATTGAGGAAGAAGTTTACATCGAGCAACCAAATGGAATCGTGATCCATGAGAAGAAGTCTCATGTGTGTAGGTTGAAGAAATCCCTATATGGAGTAAAGCAGGCACCTCGTGCATGGTATGAGAAGATTGATGGATACTTGATGAGTTTGGGATTCAATAAGAGTGTTGTTGATCCCAACCTATACTACAACATTGTTGGTGATGAGTGCCTGATTTTGGTTCTATATGTTGGTGACTTATTCCTCACCGGTTCGGAATGCCTTATTATTGAATGCAACCATGCATTGGCTTCTAAATTCGATATGAAGGACCTTGGTATGATGCACTACTTCTTGGGACTAGAAGTGTGGCAGAGCACTGATGAAATTCTCCTGAGACAAGGGAAATACACAGTTGAGATATTGAAAAATTTCAAGATGACAGATTGCAAGCCCATGGCTTCACTGATGGTGATGAATATGAAGAAATTGAACAAGACTTCTTATGATTCAAGCGATATTGTTCCACATCTTTACAAACAACTGATTGGATCATTGATGTATATGGTTAACACCAGACCTGATATATGTTATGCAGTGAGTATACTCTGTCAGTTTATGAGTTAGCCGAGACAGACACATTTGATAGCAACGAAGCATGTATTGAGATATTTACGAGGCACAATTGGTTATGGACTGAGATATGCCTTCGGAGTAGACATGAGATTGCATGGATATGCCGATGCAGATCGGGCAGGGAGCGTAGTAGACCAGAAGAGCACCTCTGATTGTTGTTTTACTTTGGGATCTGCCATGGTTTCCTGGTGCAACAAGAAACAAAGTTATGTGGCTTTGAGTACCGCAGAAGCATAGTACATTGCATTATGTGTGGCAGTCTGTGAAGCATTGTGGCTTCGCAATCACCTTGCAGACTTATTTGGACATGATATGGATTCCACTGTTATACATTGTGATAACCAGAGTTGTGTGAAGCTCTGATAGAATCCTGTGTTCCACAATAAATCGAAACACATTGAGATCAAATACCATTACATCATAGATATGGTGCAGAGGAAAGTAGTACATGTGCAGTACCTTTCTACACACGAGGAGGTTGCAGATGTCTTCAACAAAACGCTTTCCAGGATGAAGTTTGAGTACTTCCATGAGAGACTTGACCCGGTAGAGAATGCCTCCCTAGCTGAGAGGGAGTGTTGATGATTACAACTTCATGAGACATTCTCTAGATCATACTCCTCTGGACTGAGTTGAGAGGATCTGTGAGAACACCTACATGATAGGTGAGTCGTACTCCTCTGGACTGAGTTGAGATGACTTGTGTTGGTCTCTTGTCGTGCTCCTCTGGACTCAGTTGAGATGACTTGATATGGTCTCCTGTCGTACTCCTATGGACTTAGTTGAGTTAACTTGAGATGGCTCTCTAGTTCATACTCCTATGTATTTAGTTGAGCTGATATGTTAGAGAGTGACGTCCCCTATGGTTGAGCACATGTGGACTTGTCCCTAGTGGCAGAGCACTAGAGGATGTGTGTGAGACCCCTTGCTATATTTTCAAAGAGTAAGACTATTGTGAAACCCTAATTTGTATTGTGAAGGGTACAAGTTGGCCCTACTGTGTAAAGATAATTAATATTATGTAAAAGATTAATTATATTGTTGAGTTGTATGAGTCGGCCCTATTGTGCCAATAAACACATCTATTTGATGAGTTAGGTCATGTATTTATAAGTGAGATACATCCCCATTGTGGATCATATCTTATTCACTCAACACATTCACTTGGTGCACACTCTTTTCTATGTGCTATCCTTCTTGATCATAGAGCACCATCTTGTGTGCACTATGGTTTATGGTGTGAAGGTTTTTCTCTTGGCAATATAGTAAAGGGCTGTTGGGTTTTTTCCCTTGATTGAGAAGGGTTTTCCTAGGATAACTTCTTGTGTCATGAGCATGGTTATTCTTCTTGTGATCTTGGTTACTGTAGCTATTGTGTTGGTTCATTGTTTATGGTTCAAGTTCATGCTAAATTGAAAAGAAACTACATGTGCTTGAGTCACGATTAAAAATTCAACACATCTATCTATAGGTATAGGATTTGTTCACATGTAGATTGTTGTTAGGCTTAGCATAGATCGAGTCTTTGAAAGAATACTTCAATTGAAGAAGGAGGGGCCTCAGATAAAAGAGGCCCAGTCAATTTGGCCATGGAGGAGGCCTCACTTCTTTCCCTAGTATGCATTTTCAAAATGTGTGTGTGTGTGTTGATTAGGTGTAGCTTGAATGGTTGTGATGAAAATTTGTTACCCTCCCCACCTAAGTTCAAATCTCATTTTGTGACATGCTAGCTCTTAGTGCGTGGATTGTTTTTTTTCTGACAGAAACTGAAATTGTATTCATAAAAGGGGG
The DNA here is from genome assembly GCA_010110895.2 of Picea sitchensis. Classification (NCBI taxonomy): domain Eukaryota; kingdom Viridiplantae; phylum Streptophyta; class Pinopsida; order Pinales; family Pinaceae; genus Picea; species Picea sitchensis. Next base: position 79,619 of record SNQJ01S0047028.1, on the reverse strand, counting down.
GTTGTGCCAGAGCAAACAACTTATTACATAGTGTTGATTTTTAGCAAGCTTAAGCATTTATGTGAAGATACAAAAGGAGTCGTACAACACATCAAACGGTTCATGGTGGTTGCAACAAAGTTAACTGCATTCTAGAATTCCTTCATGAGAAATTTTTCACAAATTGCTTACATAACAGAATACAAAAGAAAAACATTTCTAGATTTGATTATGAGTTCGACTTGTTGTTACCACTAACTGTGCTCCCGAAGAAGGTTCGCTCTTCTTTACTATTGTAGTCCATGCTTCTTTTATTTTTGATGAATTAAGTGCTTTTCCCTCCAATCTCGGCATGCCTTGATCTGGAGGTTTTGGTTGTTCAAGGGTCTCCACTTCTTCCGCATGGTACGCCCAACTCACCATTTTGGCTTGATCTAAATGGGTAGAATGATCCATTTCCACTGAATCTTGTGGTGCCACATCATGCTCTTTGGGTGCTTTTTGGTCCATATATGGGGAAATAACAACTTCCTCTTTCACATGATGACATGGATGTACCTCTTGGTTACTGGAAGGGGTGTCCTTGAGTTCTTATGATTTTGATTTGGTCTCATCCATGGGAAAATCTAGGGCATCTAGCTCAACCTTGCTAATCATTTGGTGTTCTTCCCTAACACCATCCCACCAAGTTGATTTGTGTTGGTGTTTCTTGGATTTCTTTGGCCTTTTCAAGAAATGAGCTGCCTTATGTCATGTTTGAAAACAAACTCTGCATCGAAAAGATAAATTTTCCAATCTATCTTTTGAGACCAGGAGGAGTTTTCACCCATTAGGATTATTTCAGTTGGATACCCTTTGTTGAAGTCCATTTCCACACATATTCGAGCATATATGGTGATACTGAAATTTTCTATTTACTTAATTATGTAGTGGAATTTCCCAAGAGCATTTATGATGGCTTGGTGATCCGTAGGATCTTTTAATGACTATGGTTGAGTTTTAATTTTGCATGTGTTAATTAACCATTTGGGAAACTTAATGAAAGAATGAGGAAAATAGAGGAATTCTGACAACCATATACACATATGCAGGTCTGAAATGAAGTAATAAACAACAAACCATAACACGAGGAGAGAGGGTAAACCCCAAAGGTGCAGAGGAAAAATTGGAAGTCTTACCTAGGTCAGAGCCGAGGATAAGGAATCTGTCATTGGATATTAGGAAGGAGTCCAGGGTTTCATGTGTAAACTAGAATTCCCCCAAAACCAAGGCCCTATCTTTAAAATCAAATCCTTGACATCAACATTATCAAACATCACTATGAAGAACCCTTTTGCACATGGGAAAATGAAAGTTTCTCCTTTAATATTACGTTGCCAGAAGTTTGAAATCATTTGTGCAATTTGACAAGACGCGACCACAAATTGATGAACTGGAATATTAGAGAAATTGAATTATACATCACTACCTTAGATACAACATCTCTCACCATCGAAATAGAGATAATCGGAGCTCCCTGAACCAACAAACAACTAGAAAAAGACTGCACAACATCTCTGAAAGAGGACTTACCTAGATTTCCAAAGGAGGGAGGACGGGCGTAGGTGTCCAAGGAATGGATAGAGTCTACATTCATAAGGGAAACAAAGCCATCAAGGAAAGAAATCTCAACCATCGTAGAGGGAGACACATTTATTACACCTAGAACATCAAGAGAGCCACCAATGGTTGTAAGACCTGCCACTGATTTGCCGGCCATACCAAGCTAGGTCTCCAAGAGGGCCGAGGCTTCTACGCACAAGCCAAGGGGCAAGGAAACATCTGGCTAGGGTTGAATCCTAGCCGACGTTACCATGAGCATTGATCATTGTTCGAAGCTACTTCCCTAAGTGCATGAGCTTACCCTAAGGCCATTCACAAAGATTGAGAGCATTATCAGTGAGTCAATTGTTGATGACCTATATATAATCTATTTATGATATGTTGACTTGGCCTTATGCCTTGCAGAATCTCGAGTTTACCCTAGGTACCATCCTTAGAATGAGGGGAAGTGTCGGTGAGGTTTCCCTTGGGATCTATTACCTGTAAAATGTGTGTGTGCATGTGAATTAGGTCTAGATGGAGTGGTTGTGGGATGGAGTGTTATCATCCCCACCTACATTTTATTTATATAAGTGACATGTTGAGCTCATAATGAGTATATTGTTGTAACGACTTTGAGCCCTCTTGTTGACCTAACCTTGTGCCCTAAAGAATCTAGGGTTTACCTTAGGTACCATCCTAATCAAGGGAAGTGCCCTAGGGTTTTCCTCAAGAAATTTTGCCTAGAGAATATATATAATAGGGACAATCAAGAAATTAGTTGTTATATTTGAAATGTGAAGTGCAAACTCAAATTCTTTAGATTTATATGCAACTTTGACTATGTGAAAATGCATTACTAAGATGCAAAAATCAACAAAAATGACATTAAAATACCATGTTTCACAAGAAGTTTGAAACAAAATCTTTAAAAATATCCAAATAGCTTCCCGAATTGACTTCTATTGAATTCTCATAAAATATACATGTATAGAAGGTAGGGTTGCCTACTCTCTTCTTGAAAAATTCATTTGAACAAGTCCTAAAAAATTGATGTGTGTCTTTCCAAAAATACTTTTGCTCTAAAATATTTTGGACTTTAAATATAAGTTAGTAGTGTGTAAATTCTCTCCATGCCAGTAGTGAATGTTTTTGAATTGTTGTTAGCACTTCTCAATGAAAACACCTCCCCACACCTGCCATCCTAAGGTTTCCTTCGGATGCCCCATCAAAAAAGAGAATATGTTGTTTCTTGTCCTTCTGCCACCCCTAGATTTCCTCTTCATTTAATATGATTTACCAATCTTGCCTTTGAATTGGCTTCCGTATTGTTGATGCTTCAAGAAGCACAAGTAGATGGACTTGAGGACCCATCTTTTAAAATTTTTATCAGGCCTCATTTAGTAAACCGTGTATGAGAGTTGAGGGGGTTTGACGAGATCGTTGGGAGGTTATGCTAGCACTCTCCCCATCTGGGTTCAAATCCCCGGTGATACTATGGCCCATTGTGATAAGGCTAGAAGAATAGGCGCCCCATTGAGTGGGACCTCTGCGCGTGCGTCTCTTGATTTCTTGGTTCTTGATAAATCATAAGTTATTGGTGTATCTTGCTTGCGGGTTGTTGGGTATGTTCTTGGTTTAGTAGTGGCCAATAGGCTTGTTCTTGGGCCTAGCCCAGATTAAACCTACCAATTACAGATTCCCATTGTTAAAAAAAACAAACATAAATTGTGTATGAGAACTTCACAAGTGTCCCTCACCATGAACCATAAAGTGGTTCACATATGAGTATTAGAGCCTCATGGTTCATATATCAGTATTAAAGTTACAAAGTTGGAAACAAATGCCTTGTATTCTTCCTTAGGAAGAGGCTACAAAAGAATTTAGATTTCATGTTCAAACATGGTGGAAATAGTTGCGAGGAAAACAACATGGCTATGCCTACCATTTCAATAGGCTACTCATAACAATCTATTGGCCACCCAAAAAGGGTTAGTTGCAAATCCATTTAAAGTTCAAGGTATCATCAATCATTGAAGCACTAAGCAAATTACATTCCTCAAATATTCTCAAGGCCTTATCCTTCTAGGCAGAAGGGGCTAGGAATACCTCAATATAAATCAAGAAGATAATCATGCTCCACAACCAACATTGTTTGGTTCCATGCTATCCAATGGAGTGACCAAATTCTCTTTTGTACACTTAGATCCATGTACCGAGTAATTAAGAGCTCAACAAACAATGGGTTTTTCCGAGTTTCCTTGGAGTTTCGTGAATAATTCATTGAACCAAGTGGGTATAGAATTTGTGGAATAGAGGTTGGAAGCACCCGGTCTAGAACCAACCCTTAACATGGTTCGATTTTTCTGGGTGACTCCTCTCAACTACCGTGAGTTTCGAACCTTGATCACCTTATAGAATGAAACCCTCAAAATCTAATCATGCTAGCGAAATTTAACCACTTAATTATTACAAATAGTGTGGAGTGTGCACCATGAAATTTCAAACAACGCGGGTTCAGGATCCAGGGCTGGTATCATGCTTGATTTTTGTGTAAGTGATACATTGTTGATGTTAGTGGTAACATCAGACATGTACTTCCACATTGGCATGTGTTTAGCATGTGGAAGTCGTCAAGAATATTCTAGTCTTGTGTTTGCTTTAGTTGAAAGGAATTAATTAAAGTAAAAGTGTTTTTATTAGTGAATTGAGTTAGTTAGGGAACATGCCTAGCATGCAACATGTAATCTAAATTTTAAGTGGATATGAGAAGTAATCTCAGCTGTAGATCACTTTGGAGATTAGATTTATGTTGTAACTCATACTTATAAAATCAGGGTTAGGAGAAGGAGGAAGACACTCTTGAAGAGAGGTAAAGGTCGAGAGACTTTTGTGAGAGACCAAGCTTGAGGATAGAAAAGAAGGACTTTTTCTAGTATGAGGAATGTAGGAGCAAAGAATGACTTTTGCTTACACTAGAGTGAGGAGATCTCACAGGTTGGGTGAAGATATTTCATCAAAGTCTTGGTAATGAGAGGGTCGGATCACAAAGGACGGTGATTCAATATCTTGGATAGGTGGAGAAGAACTTCCATCTAGAGGTCATACATTCCAAGGAGAAGAGAAAGCAGAGGTAGTCGCAGGTGGGTTTTAAAGGATAGAATCCAAAGGAAAGGGGTGTGTCATACAAAATTTTATGTATGGGTTTTTCGTACATGTACGCTGGTCTCAGTGGAGACAGTCGTGTACATACGTGGATTTGTTGAAGGACAATCGCGTACATGTCGAGAAACATGTCGATACAAGGTCATACAGTAGCATAGGTATTTCAAGGTTTGTATGTAGTGTATATTTCTCTTAGTGGGCCATTTTCCCTATTACGGGAGCCCTGATTTGACCTGAACAAAAGCATATTGGAATTGGTTTTCCCTCAAGGGTTTTTCCAAGGGTAGTTTACCCGAAAATATTCGTGTCTTATGTGTGAGATTTTGGTTTCCTAGTTTATGTTTCCATTCCATGTTTAGTTGATTACTCAACTGTTCTTTTAGTAGATAAAGTGATTTTATTTTGAGCTAACTATCAGGTGTTGAATAGAGGATGAATATGAACATGGTATTAGAGCATACCAAGGGTTAATTCAAAGGGGTTAAAATCAACATGGTATCACAACTAGGGCTTTGAAGGAAGGAAATCGAGAGCATTGGTCCCGACAGTTGCAAGAAGATCTATAACCAAGAGCCGAAAATTGATGGACGAATTTCAGGGAAGCTACAAAACTGAGGCAAAACAAGATTTTTGTAGGTTTACGAAGGTGTACATGGGTCACAATAGTGACAGTCGTGGGTCACAGTGGTGACAATCACATACATATGCGGGTCACAGTGGCGACAATCGCATACATACGCAGGTCACAATGGTGACAGTCACGTACATACACGGGTCACAGTGTTGACAATCACATATAGGGTCGTACATGACAGTACAGGGAAGTTTCAATAGAGGATTATCAGATCAGTCTTGGAGTTGAGGATTTGAAGAAGAGAGGGAGTAATCCCACGAGACACAATGGTGAACACATTGAAGATTGAGGAAATATTGGAAGGGGCAACCAACTTCTGGGCGTGGAAGGTAAGGATTATTATTCTATTGGACGACAATGACCTCAAAGAGTATGTTGAGGCTGTGGTTGCAAGTCATATTGATCTGTAGGAATTGGCATCTCACAAGAAGAAGGAAGTGAAGGGAAAGCATGTGTTGCTAGAATCTGTAAAGGATCACTTGATATCGCACATTGTTGAGAAGAAATCTGCCAAGGAAATGTATGATGCTTTGGTGAGTCTATACCAAAACAAGAATACATGCAAGTTGCTACATTTGAAGCACCAACGTCAAGTTGTCAAGATGTCTAATGAGGACACAATTGTGAACTATCTTATGAATATTACACATATCCAAGATCAAATTGTAGCCATTGGTAAGACAATGCAGGATGTTAAGTTGGTGAATGTAGCATTGAGAGGTCTTCCCAAGTCTTGGGAACCTTTTGTGCAGGGGATCTGTGCACGAGAGACAATGCCAAGTTTTGATAGACTATGGAATGATTGTATTCATAAGGAGACTCAATTAGATTCTAGGAAGGATTTGAAGAGTAACCATGATGAGAACCTTACTCTTTCTAGCTAGGAAAGGAAGGGAAAGTTCAGGAAGATTGTCAGTGGAGAGTCGACCACTAAATATGGCAAGACGAAGGACATGAGCAAAGTCAAGTGCTTTACAGGTCACAAGTTTGGACATTATGCAGGTTAATGCCTGCACAACAAGAGGGGGGGGAACAAAGCACAACCAAAGGTAGTTGCGATGATAAAGGCTCATGTTGATGAGTTTTGCAAAAAGTTTGAACAAACATAGTTCTTACTTGTTTCCTAGACTTCCTTAGACATCATATCAACTTATGAATGGTTGATAGATAGTGGAGCCATGTGCCATATGATAGTAGCATGAGAGGTGTTTGAGAGCTTCACAGAGTCTGACTCGGAGATGCATGTGGAACTTGGTACGGAGACTAAGCATACAGTGAAGGGATCTAGAACAATGCCGTCTCAGTTGGACTCAGGAGGCACATTGAGAGCGACGAATGTGCTATGGGTACCAGAAATCAATAGGAGTGTGATCTCGGTTTCATTGATTGAGAAGAAGGGATTTTACGTAGCATTCGAGGATGTAAAGGCATTTATCAAGCCCATAGGATCTAGCCGGGACAAAGAAATTGTCTTTGGAGTTAGAGAGAGAAACTTGTATAGGCTAAAAGGTCCAACCTATGCGAGTAGTAATAAGCAACAAAGTGGCAAAGGACAAGGAGTAAGTAGCTTCGAAGGCTGAGCGACTTGAAGGGAGTCAAACTTCAGGTTCACGTGGGAAGGAGCAACCTTCCAAGTCTATCGAGAAGGAGTCATGGTACGAGATGACCATTCAGGATGCTCAGGAGCAGGAGGCTTCTAGGAGCATGTTCAGAGGCAGTGAGTCTTCAGAGACAGGTCAGATCATGATGGAAGGGGTAGCTTCTGTGTCAGAGGGAGCAATCGATCAAGTGTATTGGAGAGCATGCATGGTAGAAGACCTGGTAGCGAAGATTAAGCCAACTTCAGGGGGGAGAAGTACCTTCCTCGCTAAGAGGGAGTATTGATGTTAGTGGTAGCATTAGACAAGTACTTCTGCATTGGCATATGTCTAGCATGTGGAAGTCGTCAAGAATCTTCTAGTTTTGAGTTTACTTCAGTTAAAAGGAATTAATTAGAGTAATAGTGTTTTTATTAGTGAATTGATTTATTTAAGGAACATGCTTAACATGCAACATGTAATCTAAATCTTAAACGGGTGTGAGAAGTAATCTCAGTCGTAGATTAGTTTGGAGATTAGATCTAGATTGTCACTCATAATTATAAAGGAACGCTAAGAGAAGGAGGAAGACACTTTTGACAAGAGGTTGAGGTTGAGAGTACTTGGTGAGAGACCAAGGTTGAGGATAACAAAGAAGGAATTTTTCTAGTGTGATGAGTGTAAGAGCAAAGAAGGACTTTTTCTTACACTAGCGTGAGGAGATCTCACATGTTGGGTGAAGAGATTTCATCCAAGTATTGGTGAAGAGAGGGTTGGATCACAAAGGACGGTGATTCAAGATCTTGGATAGGTGGAGAAGGAATTCCTGCTAGAGGACATACAGGTCAAGGAGAAGAGAAAGTAGAGGCAATCGCAGGTGGGTTTTAGAGGATAGAAGCCAAATGAAAGGGGTGAGTCATACAAAAGTTTTCGTATGGGTTTTCCATACACGTGGAGACAGTCACGTACATACATGGGTTTTCTGAAGGACAGTCACGTACACCTCAGGAAACGTGCGGGTACAAGGTCGTACAACAATGTAGGCATTATCAGGTTTGTCTACAGTGCATGTTTCTCTTAGTGGGCCATTTTCCCTATTACGGGAGCCCTGATTTGACCTTAATATTGGAACTGGTTTTCCCTCCAGGGTTTTTCGAAGGGTAGTTTACCTAAAAATATCGGTGTCTTGTATGTGAGATTTTGGTTTCTTAGTTTATGCTTCCGCTGCATGTTTAATTGATTACTTAGTTGTTCTTTTAGTAGATAAAGTAATTTTATTTTGAGCTAATTGTCGAGTGTTGAGTAGAGGATGAATATCAACATGGTATTAAATCATACCAAGGGTTGAGTCCAAGGGGTTAAAATCAGCATAGATAAAATATAATGTGCATAAATACCTACTGATAAGATGTGATTCCATAATTGGATTTCGAATGATAGAATCAAAATGTGAATGAGTCGATGAGGATTGAAGCATCGTAGTGTTGAGGGTGACATCATTGAACTGTGGTAGGAATTTCTTTGAGTAGTGGCATAACCTAAGAGACCAACATTCAGTGAATTTTCTTGATAGTTCGATAGGCTTTAACTGAGACAGTGACATCCCACAGGGTCTTCACCTAGAGAACCTAAGACATAGTACCTTCATTCATTGGATATTAAAGAATAATCCTAATTTTAATAGATATTGATAAATAACTCCAAAAAATTATTTTGTTGAATCCCCCTCCCAATACATATTTCCAATAAAAGAAACCCCTATTTTTACTAGATACCCCTTTTATACCTCCCAATACCTATAAACGCCTCTATACCCCACATCCCCCCAATATCTACAATATATTGACTTTATTTTTCACAATTAAAAAATCCCCTTTATGAATGAATGTGATAATATATTGGTCAACAAGATGAAGCCCTCGTGTGACATCCTTAGGCTGAGTTGTTGGGTTGAAGACAAAAACACTAGTAATATGCATTCCTCAATCATCCTTGTGCGGACTATAGTTCCTGTAACAATCAAACTTTTATAATATCTCCTTGATAAATACTTGATTTTTAAAGGGAGAAAATAATGTTGTGTAGTTATGAAATATACTAACTATGGATTAAATATTTTTTCAAACCTAGAATTTGTCCCTCAAGAATCCAAAGATATCAATGTATATCGCTTTCATGAGCACGTCGAACATGTAAATAATTGCCTTGTTAATATTTCTTTGACGAAGCTAAACTCAAAGTGATGTCGGTAAATGTTTTTGTATGCAAGTAACAACAAATATTTCAAAGAGAATGGAATAAGAACAAGTGTTGCATGGCAGCGTAGTCCCTGTCGGGTTGAATTGGGAATAAATGCATAGGGATGGGGAAAAAGTAGTGGAGGCAGGTGGACACTGCAACGGAGATGTGGCAAGCAGCATGAAGCACATGTGGTATCCATGCAGTAAATGACACGTGACTCCTAGAGTCCCATTTATTTTTTGAAACTATATAATCTATTTTTCTATGTTCAAAATTTCTGTCTATTTTGTCTCTATATGTGCCAACACAAAAAAAGTTATATTAAAATTAAATAAACACAATATCTTGACATTGAACATAGTGGAAGATAAAAATCTATGAGGACATATATATAAAAGGAGATAAAAAACAATTTTGAAATTAAATAAACACAATTTCTTGACATTCAACATAGTGGAAGATAAAAATTTATGACATATATATAAAAGGAGATAAAAAACAGTTTTATTTGAAATATATCAAAAAATAATATTGTTTGTTACATATTCCTGGATATTTAAATGCATTTGTCATATAGACTGGGATTGGGGCTCCCACGGACCATAAGAGAAATATGTACAAGAAATAAGACTGTGGAAAGAAGGAGAGTGTAATACCTGAAAAGAATAAATTGAAAGGTATGAGTCTTTGGCTAGACATTTCTATTTAAAAAAGTGGAATAACTAGATTTATAAAGAAAGCAGGGTGTGATCAGTATAGACTTACAATGATGGTACATATCACCCCTTTTTCTATTTGCTTGCTGATGCCTTTTTATTGCTGTCGTCGACGGCTACTGGAATCGTGGCAACTACCTGTTTCCTTTCATTGACGTCCTACTTCATTTCCCTCTCGAGCCATTCTTCAATGTAGCTTCTCAAGGGGGTGACGTTGATCTCATTTCAGATTTTTATGTTGATTTTTTTTTTTCTAATTCCCTTAGATCGATAGAAAGATTATGCAGAGTCTGATCAATTTGTTCATTCTGTAACGAATAGTTGGCGAGCTAGTTGTTGATGTCATCTTCACCATATTCACGGATGCTGTAAAGCTTTTCCGAAGACAATGCCTTAAAAATATCAACCTTTTTATCAAAGGCTTGCTTAGTTAAGGGCAAGGAGTTGACGATTAAGTTGGCGTCTTGGAAGTCGTTGGTCCCTCCGGCTAAGTCTATTTTGGTGAGCTTTGTGAATAATTTTTCTTTCTTTGATATGGCTTGTTCACATGACTGAACAATGAGATACAAGTTCTTCACTTTTTCTTTCCAGCATGCATTTAATTGAGTGATTCGGTTATTGGATGGGAGATCTTGTTGTCTTCTTCTCATTTCTGTCACATTGTTGACAATGGTGCCAAAAGGAGGGACCATGTCTAAATATAAACGTTCTTCATTTTTTAATTCCGCCTGCAAATGTTCGAGCAAATTATCTGCCCTTGTTCCAAGGGAAGCCATGGTTTGTGATGTTTCCCATGACTCAACAATCAGGTCCATTCTTTTCTTGATATTATTCACCACATATCCTCTACACGATGTGAGGAGGCTGGAGGATCCTTTTAACTTGGCTGCAGGGGTGGCAGGCATGGCTATTGCCAAAGGAATGGCTAGCAATGGCATATGAATCAAATCTTCTTCCAATTCCTTGACCCAATCCTTCACTCTGACATTCTCGACCTTAATGCCTCCAATGGAATCATCAAGAGCATCTGCGGTCGCTATGTGAAGTAAGTCAACAGATTTTGAACAACCGCATGTTCACAAGGTTAACCTCTGAACGAGATTTTACTTTCTTGTTTTTTACATCTTTTTTTTCAATAATTAATTTTTTGGACTGGCTGTAAAAAACAACACTCTGGAACACGAAGGATTCATCTTCGTAAAAATTTTTGGTATCAGCTATGTCCATTGGACGACTATGATGGATCGCGTCTCCGGGCTGATCAAGGTTGCAGAATACGCTATCCAGATCAGGCTCAAGTTCCATATTCTCACTCTCAATTTCGGGCTCTTCCGCCTGTCCCACAATTTTTTTTCTCTTCTTGTCCATGGGAAGCTTGTGAGAACTATCAATTTTAGGGTGAGGAGGGTCATTATCTCCTCCTCCGTTTGAAGAATTCTGAGTTGCTTTGTTGCTGTGGTGGGCCATTGGAGCAATCCTCTGGGATGTCGTACTTTTTGGAGTGCTATCTTCCGATTGAACACTCTTCTCACTAGGGCCTTTTCCTTGTTGCTTGTACAATTCAATGGTGCTTTGCAGTGTGTCTAGGTCGTTGACATCAGAAGCAAGAGCATTGTCGTCAGTGTCTCTGTTTTCGGTCAGGTGTTTTTTGAAAAGATATTTGTCGAAGCCAAGTGTTTGTAAATGTTCTAATTTGTTTTTATTAGGGTCGAACCCTCTTAGGCTTTCAACATATCTTAGGTTCAAGTTGTTGAAATGGGTTGCAAATTCATCAATTTTGTTGACATTCCTCAACACGAAGTCCCCGACTTTCCAAGGCAGAGGAATGAACTGTCTTTTTCTCTTCTCTTGGAATAGATGCAACCAATAGTTGTATTGCCTTGCTATTTCTGTAACAAACATTATGTCTGTAATGTGACATGGAGGGAGAGCATGTTTTTCCGTGGAGACAAAAATCCTTATCACAGTGTAATTATCCATATGTTTTAGTGCCCCCTTCCTGTCCAAAAACCTATTTGCCTGGTCAGATATGCGGTGAGCATCTTCTCCTAACAAAAAAACTTTGAAAACAAACACAAAGCCATTAAAAACCTCATAAAAACAGTGGGAGGCCTTATGCTTCCACAAGCCCTGGTACCAGAACGTTATTGGGACAAATTTCCAATTTACCTTCTTGGACAGAGACAGTTTTGGAAACTAGCAGCAATGCGTTATCGCAAAAACCAAGTAGGGGATTCAAAATGGGGTGACAACAGTTCCCCAGGAGACGTGAGGACCCGAAGGTCAAATTGCAGGTCTTAGAACTTTCATGTGCAAACTATGTATCACAGAAGAGAGTATGATGTGGGAGTGCGGCAATAAGTTTGTATGTCGCGGAGGTACGGGTGTTGTTTGCAGGTCACGCAACAATGGAAGTACAATATAGAGCTCGCCTGCCCGAGAATCCGTGATCTGAAGAGTGGCTAGGCATCGAATGGCTAGCGGTCAATCACGATATAAAAGCATGAGCGCAAATGTGAACTAGTGAGTCGGCCAATGCGCGCATTGAGACATTTTCAGAAAAAATGACTAAGTAACAAGAAAGAAAGAGTAGAGGGGAAAAAGAAACGGGAATTTGGTTAAGTATAGAAGAGGGAAAAGAAGGTCCAATATATTCAAATCTGCAATAGATATTTCATTTCCTGGCAAGATCTTCTCTGTATATTTCTGGAGAAGTTGTATACATATTGCATATACTTGGAAAGAAGTCTAAAGGTAGCAGGCACAGGAAACAACAACTAGAAATTGGAAATTTCCCGAACCTGCGAACTTGATGATCCGCGAAAGAGATGTCAAAAAATGGTCAAGTGTGGAAAGCGATCGGACGTGCTTCAAAATAGGGTGACAAGGGTTCCCGAGGATGTAAGGCCCTGACTGTCAAATTGTATATATCAGAACATTTCAGTACAAAATGTGTAACACGGAAGAGGGGATGATGTGGAAGTCCAGAAGTAAATCTGCATATCGCAGAAGCCAGAGTGTTGTTTGTAGGTCACAGAACAATGGAAAGTGCAATTTAGTCAAAGGGGAAGCGCTCGGTCGGAATCGCCATATAAAAGCATGGATGAAAATATGAACGCGTGGATCTGCCAACCTGCGCAACATGAC
>SNQJ01S0047028.1:55059-66569 GCA_010110895.2 Picea sitchensis | reverse complement strand
CTCGCCAAGTGATGGGTCTCTTATAAGAAGCTACCATAACCAATGGGATATGAACAATATATTTGGTCACTTTAGAGAAAGAAGAAAAGACTTGGATAAAGGCTCTACTTGGTGATAGAGTTCCAGCCCTAAAACAACAAATTTGTGTTGACAAGGAAAAACATCTTGCGTCAACAACAAGGGTTCACCTCGGTGAAGAGTCCCAATTAGACTTCCCACAGTTTGGTATAGGGAACCCATTTGGATTCTATCCCAACAACCATTATTGATATGGGGGTCCATCGATTGCGACTTAATCTACAATTTAGAACCTAATCTAATATGCAAAATGTTTCTATATACAAAGGGGAAATATATTATAAATGTCTCGCTGTGAACTAGCAACTTCGAGTACTTCGAGTTTTGAACATACAACCAACTGCACCTCTATCATCACCTTCAGCACAAAGTCACTGGATAAATAATGACAAAATTACATATAACCAGTTATTAATCAAGAAATCTTGTAATTAAACAAATGGTTATAGTTCCATATTCACATACTATAGGCAAACCATTGAGAGACGAGCATAAATAAGAATGTGGTTTTAATTAAAGAATACTCCACACATCAAAGAGACATTATTACAACAATTCTAATAACCACATATGAAATTCCATAAACATATAACATCAAAATCACAATTTTCCTCTCAATAAATTGGGCGATGATAACTTCTTCTCATTACAATTTTGCAAATCGTTTTAACAAAAAAATACAAGCAACAAAAACCCCTTCTCTAAAATACCAAAACTCTATTTCTCTAAAACTCTTAATGACTCTTAGGTTTTCAATTTATAGTGACTCTTAAATACCTCTGAGCTACACATATTTGTCCTTGTCTTTGGAATAACTTTTTATAGATTTACATGCTCTTCGATTTTTCATAAAATGTCTTTTATGCAATGTGTGATTTTCTTCACCTGACTTTTCTAGGATAATGGACTCATAATTATAGTTCATTTGCTAACATACTTGAGATTCAAAAAAAAAACCCAAAACCAAATGTCTTTGACAATGCCAAGTGCTCATTTTCAACTTCAAATTGCTTTTCGTGTAAATGTTTGCTCCCTCGTAGTAATTTCCACATCCAACGCCCTAATGTTGGGCCTCCTTGTGTGCAATTTCATCCTTATCAGTCCCTGTTGAAGGCGCAAAGGGACTATATCGATAGATAATTCATTGACTTCATATTAATATGTCCTTTGACTATAATTTTTCGCATCATCTGTATTGTTCGTACAATAGAAGTAAAAACATTATTTTTTATAAATAAATAAATAAATTTATGTCATCGTCTCATTGGAGAATATATTCGAGGTCTTATTGCCAGCTTCATTGTTCCCAATGTTGTAAATGTGTAGATATCCAAAGTTTTGAGCTTAGACGCTCCTTTTTAATTTTTATTACATTTTTACTGAAATGTTTAAAAACCGAAAGTTATGAGCATAGACGTTGTTTTTTAATGTTTTTTTTTATTATTGGTCCTTGCCGAATGCGTAGAGGGACTATAGTGATTGCATATTAATATGTCCTTTTACTATTATTATTATTATTTGTATTGAAATGTTTGCATATTGAAGGTTTAGATCATTGACACTTTTTTTGAGGTGCTTGAATAGGCCTGCCAGCTTAAATGTTTACATAGCACGAGGTCCTGAAACAGGCATGACAACTTAAATGTTTGCATACGGTGAAGCCCTTAGACAGCCTGACAGCCTTAAATGTTTACCTAAATAGGCTTCTCGGAGTACATTTTTCCTCAAAATTTTCCATACAATGTTGCAGTGAATTTGGACAATATTGTTGTCCACCGCCAGTTGAATAGGCATTGTATGTTTCATACTTCTTCTAGGCTTGGATTGCAATTTGGTCATCGTTGAAGCTACATACATTGTTTACTGGTTCGGTGGGTGCTTCTTCTTCGTTGGTTTGTCGGTTGCTGCTTGTTGTTGTTTTGTTCAACTTTGCAAGGTTGGGGACCTACGCTTCTGTCATTCATCGTTTCAGAGTAAGTTTCGATGCCATAATTTCATTTTCTATTCCTTCTTTGTTGTTCATTGTTTACAGTTTGCAAGTAAGAATGTTTGCTTATTTCTACTGGCATGCTCTTCATATGTTTCTGGTTCCTTATGTGCTTCAACTGCAGTTTGGTAATCGTTAGAGATACACATGTTGTTTACTGGTTCGGTGGTTGTTGCTTGTTCGTTGGTTCCTTGGTTCGTCGGTTGCTACTTGTTGTTGTTTGGCTCAAGTTTACGAGTTTGGGGCCTTGGGGCTACAATTGGGCCTATTCGTGCTTTCTTGTTGGTTTGTTGCTTGTTGTTTTCTTTTGTTTACTTCGGCTTTGCGGGGTTGGGGTCTTGTGCCAACAGTTGGAGCTGGGTTTTTTTTTTTGGCGCTTTGCGGTGTTCAGGTTCTACATGCGCGAGTGGACCTGCGGTTCTGTTGTTTGTCGTGTCTGGCAAAGTCGAGATCTGGCGCCTGTTCCGTGCCCACCTGTTCTGCTGTAAAATTTTGTTGGTACTTCAGTGTTGACATGATACAAAATGGTGACATAATAAATAATTGGACAACTACATGTGCAATTACAATATCCGTTGTCTTTTTGTTAAGATAAAACATGTACAAAACACACTTATAAACCATATATGGTGAAATGTGCCCATATCACAATACAACCTCTTTATCCTCTACACAAACTGGTGTGACCACGATACAATTTGTCTTGTACTTGAGATATGATATGTACACCAAAGATACTGCAAAATTATATTTCCATGTCTGGAAGCATATCTCGATACTTTGCCACAGAAAACCAAAATCATTTAGCTATGGCCATGCAATTTCTTAATATTTTGTGGCTTGTAATATATTTTGGGCAGGAAAAAACTTTATATATTTACAACCATGGATGGAGAAAAGAAAAGGTTCATGTTTCTAACTATCTTTTATTCTATTCGTTGATTCTCATTTATTGTATGTACATATTACTTGTTCTCCGCTGCATACCAGCTTCCATTCATGTTCATTGTATTTTGTGCGTTCCCACATTCAAACAAACAGAATAGCTAGAGAAAATGAAGGAGTCTTAACTGCAGTGGTGGATGAGGAGATAGAAAGGTACATGCTTGTACTGTGATTTCATATTCCATTGTTTTGTATTTCATTTATTGTCTGTATATACGTGTTCACCTGGTTTATTGTATGTAGATATTGCGTACCTTCCTACATAATAACTTATTTTCATGTCCTTTGTATTTCCTGTGACGCTACATTGAAAAAAATCCAACTCTATTTTTTTTTTTGACATGTCTTCCTGCATACTAACTTCCTTCATGTCCATTGTATTTTTCTTGCATTGCTACATTTAAAAAAACAGAGTGGTTGAAGAGGATGATGGATTCTTTGGCACGAATGTAGTAGAGGAGTTATAGAGGTGCATACCTATACTCTTATTTCATATCCCAGTGTTTAGTATTTCATTTATTGTCTATGTATTTGTTCTACTTGTTCTACTACTTTGCACCTTTTTTTAGTTGTATGTACATACTACGTATCTTTTTGCTTATTCTCATGTGAATTGTATTCTTTTTGCTGCTACATTGAAATAAATAGAACTGTATTTCTTTATTTTACATGTCTTTCTGCATACTAACTTGCCTTCATGTCCATTGTATGTTTGGAGTTGCTACCTTGAAATAAACAGATTGGCTGGACAGGAAGATGAATTCTTATATGCGACAGCAGAGGGGTCTGTGGTACAATCTTCAAAAAGGTATACCAACTATGCTAGTAAATTAAACATACAAAACGGGTGGGGGCATATAATATTGGACTAGAAAACGATGATTTGGCAACAATGGGCCTTTGTGCCCTCCGCATTTCTAATTTTTCCATTTTCTATTATCCCTTTTTTCCCCTCTTCTATACTTAACTTTTCTCGTCTACTTTTGTTTTCTTATTGCTTTGCTTAGTCGTCTTTTTGAAAATGCCTTGGTGCGTGGGTTGGCGGACTCACAGGTTCACATTTATAGTCATGCTTCTACCTTATTCCATACTTACCCACTTTGTCGATCGCGGGTTCCTGGGCTGGTGAGTTCAAGATTGCGCCTCTTCAGAGGTTCCGCGATATACAGATTGGTCATCGTACCCCGCCATCATGCCCTATTTATTGTTACACATTTTTTTAGTCAAAAAAACTAAGGCATACAATTTGACCCTCTGGTCCTCATGTTTCCTGAGTATCCCTTGACACCTTATTTCGTATTCCATCTCCTTCGACCCTGCATGTGACATTAAGAACAATTATGGACAATATACAATGCATATGCTTGTTTGGTCCTTCTGATGGTCATCTACACATGTTTGCATCAGAAAAAGTTAGACTAGTGACATGGCCATGAGCAGTCAATCATCTCAAACATCAACAGACCAACAAGGCCAAAGGTAAATATGCATACATTTTGTTCCTCGTATGTTTACCAAACAAATATCCTCAACTATTTATTCATCTATGGCATAGTGAATATGTTGATGTCATCTGCAACACATACTTTGCAGTTCACAAGAAGTATAAACAAGTGCAAGCGAGACGCCGAACATAGCGCAAGTTCCACAGACTAAGAGGTCTGGTTGCAAAACTTTGGCTCCACAGTTCATTCAAGTTGTGTGTCTACTTGTACATTTATGCCAGGAAAAAAGAAAACAAAAAATAATGCACACTATGTTATTGGATAAATCGGTGAATGCGAACATAAACTAATCTCCCTAGATCCACCTAGATCTAGAACAAAATAAGACAGGACATGATGCTTTCCCTAAGTTACTATCATTGAATTTACTACCAAAGAAGGAATGGATGACATACCTTTAGATATCGCTTCCTTATATCTTTGTTGTCCCTGCTTCGCTCCGGTGCTCTTGTGAAATCAGATCTGCAATGACACAAACCAACCAAAGTGAAAGCAACCATAATAGATTCAATGAAAACCTAAACATGTGATCAAGGAGTCATGTAATAAAATGCTAATGATTTTATGGGAAAGAAACATGTCACTGTATTATATTAAGTAAAAGTGGAAGATACAACCAAATTGCCTTGATGTCGCAAATTCCCTTTCAGTGGTCCTTTGTTCCAACACACACATATACTTGCTCCGAATTTGTATGAAGATGGTCCACAAAAGCTTGATGGACAAATGGAGACCTCAAGCATCAATTGCAACACGATCCTTCACACGGTCTTCATCCTATTCTTTCAACAATTCTTTGCTCAATCTTGCTTAACCTTTTCCATGAGAAACCCATCATTATATAGGAGAAGGTGAAGTGGTTAAAAGGATGAGGATGATCCCACCAAATCAAAGAAGCCAGTAGGATCACAACCATACAGACGCCACCTCACATTCTAGAAGATTCTCCTTCTAGAAACTTCGTGAACTTCTTTCTTCTTTTAGCCTTCAAACGTCGTCGCACCTTGCCTATATAGTAGCCTGCGGAAACCCCGTGAACCAGGTATAGGACAGCCTACGGAAATCAAGGATTTTCGCACTGTGTACTACTGTTAGCTTGCGACGTCATTATAAAAACATGCCTTGTAGAGGAAGAAATCAATCATTTTCCTCATGTAAAAGATTCTTTTGAGAGCCTGAACACATGCTTATAGAATCATCATCAGGGTGACCAAAATAATGTGTAACACACTACCATTCACATTACTTTTCTTGTTCAAAAAATGTCACCAGGTCTAAACTGTAACACCCAAAATACTATCATTAGAGGGCTTGAACATCCGTTGAATTGGACAAGTGTTCATCGGGGACATAATGGTCGTCTATAACACCTACTTGGACCACGCAAACAAAACTAAATCCATTATGCGTGTTGACATGACAGACAAGGAGGCCCCGATGACAGTCACAATGACTATTCCCACACAACTTGTCCAGAAACATGCAGAAAATATATTGCTAGGTAATGGGATATCCATTAAAAATTTTAATATATTGCCCAAAACAGTATATGATTGTGGTGATTGTGATCAGATTATATCACTCAACGAAACAAGTATTGTGGAAAAAATTCCTGCTATTTGTTCAGAATATCGTTTCGTCCCGAACACAACTATCAGCCAACTTGCATAGAGCAACAACATTTACCCAATTAGAACCATTGGCGCAATTGTCACACTCACGAGAAAACTTGGCTCGCAACACATTCTCCATATAAAAGACAGAGAGTCAGACAACGACAATGCAATGGTATCGTTCTCCATATCCAGTTTTGTCCTTTACTTTCACATGTCCATGTATCTCAGTTAAGTTACACAAATATTGCATTGTTCCATGTTGCAGCTGCAATTGTTCAACACCTATTCAAATTTGTTTCTGTTAATGGAACAACAATTGCATAAAGGGCAATTTCCACTTATGCTCTTCAAAAATATAACAAAGAAAAAGAGATGTTAAAGAAATGATCTTTCGCACAACCCAAGCAACATTTGTAACAGAATTGTGAGCAGACATAGTACAGGATCTCAAGAAACTAACTAGCTCTACAACTGTTGTCCGTATACATCTACAGATTCATCCTCACTTTGCTCATACAAATTGCCTTCACCANTAGGTTGAAGGTGTTTTGGTTGCATCGAATGCGTACTCAACCCCCTTTGAGCCTGTATGTGCCAAATGCAACTCTCTTTCTTCTGCTTTTGCATTCATAAGTGATGATACAATTGATTGTCTGTGATGCAGTAAAAAATGTCCTTACATATATAGACATTGCCTCAATGTTGCCATCTGAACTGTGGGCAACACAACCGTACATTGTACAATTAGACAATCTCTGTTACAAGATGTGCTTCCTAGGTTAACATAATTGTCATATGAAGCATACCTACAGAAAAAGGCAAACAATGTCTACATGTTGCGTGACTTTTAGATACATAGCAAATTTACCTTAAATGAGGACAATGCAATATTGCATATCAGCGAAAAAAAACAAAAACATATCAAGCTTTGGCAGGAAACGAAAATATCTCATGTGTGTCTGTAATTTTTCTTCAACACCCAGATGAATGCTCGTGAGACTCAATTTCTTCGGAGTTTACATCTATAGCTGTAAAATTCTATTTCCAAAGATTTTGTCTCTTCTTGTGCACTTGAAACAACAAGGAGAATCTAACTACAAATGAAATCGATGTTGTTATTTTGATGTTTTTTTGCATCTCCCAGTAAGAATTTTGCATATTTATTGCGGTGTGCAATTTAAAAAAAAAATGGTGGCTGGTTGTGGCTTTGTTGGAGGAGTTTGCACATTTTTGGGTGCCCAAATTGGACAATTGTCTTCCAACTATATAGCCATGGCAGGATTTCTGCATTTTTTTTGGGTACCCGAATAAAAAAAAAGTTGGTCTCCAACTATACATTTATGGTATGGTATCTGTATTTTTCTAGATGCCCTAATTGAAAAAAAAGGACTCAGCATGGATTGAAACATGAGCTTGAGATTTTCAAAACTCACTATAGAGATTGGGGAGTTCAGGACTTGGAATTTATACAGGCAGGTGCAATTGTTGGTGATGTACACACGCATAATATTGTTCAGTCCCGAAATGGGAAGCATGAGCGCAAGCCCCATAAAAAGTATCCCATTGTAAATAACTCAAGCCCATCCTTTGAATCGTCGAAATAGCTTGCTCCTCTGGGAAGAACCATCAGGCATTTCCAATATTATTGGAAATTTAGCATTGTTAAAACAGGTAGTGATAGACCATGGCACTATCAGAAGAAAATGTCCATAGTGATCTTGCTTAATGGTAAAATAGTAATCGACAACTTTCTTGTTCCCCATTTTGAGGTCTGGTTATAACTAGCGTACAGTGGCGAAGCTCTGTTGGTTTTGTGTTGTCTTGTGTTTGGCAAACCTTTGTTCATATCCCATGCCCCGGTTATTTTCTCGTGGGAACATGTACCAGATGTAAGAGAAAACCAATGCCACAATGTGTTTTTTTTATATATCAAATTGTTTGATGCAAAGGTCGATGCGTACTTCTCTATGGAACCTTGTGGGATCTTGCTTGACGCCTTCTGTTTTTGTGAGTTTCCTAGTGCCTCAACTTTCAATACATTTGGTCTTTACTTGGTTCTTGGTTGTATGCTTTGTTCTGGAAAATTAATAATACATTCAGGATCTTCGTGGTTTTTCTATGATCTTAAAGACTATAGAGGACATGCTTTGCCTTTTAATATAAGCTCTGTGACGCAAATGTAGTATGTGGCTCATTTTAGCACTTATCCTTGATCGATGAACTTAGCAAAATTAATCTCCTAGAATAATTTGAAATAAAAAGAATATATACTATGCGAAGTCCAATGGAACTATCATATCAACGAGAGGACATTAAAATTCAAATTCGTCGATGTTATACTTGCAGTGAAGCTGACAGTACAATAACTTTACTTAAACATCCCAAAATCGATTTTCTTGTAGCTTTTTGACGCTTCTCTTCTACAAAAAGATCCTGGAAACTATAAGCATGACTTGTTGTATCTATTCCTTGATTGAAGAACCCATTCACATGTTTAATGCACTTCATAGTTATTGTTAAGACCATCAATGGGGCTTTCTTACACCAATTCCCGCGTCCAAAAATTGTCATCCCCTATCTTTTTGCTCTCTGCTTTCCCTCTCTGGTTACTTACTCGTTTTTCGAAAAATGTCTAGGTGCGGGAGTTGGCGGATTCACGTCTTCATATTTCCACTGTTACTTTTATATCACTAGACCGATCGACCGCTTCCCCTTTTCATATTGAACAAACTTTTTGGATCGCGGGTTCCCGGATAGGCGGGTTCAACATTGTGTTTCCATTGTTTTGTCGCCTACAAACAGCGCCCAGACTTCCGCGATCTACAAAGTAGCAAACAAATTACCCTTTATCTCTTTTTCTTTCGCCTTTTGTTTACTTGGTCCTTTTTCTGAATGTCTCATGCTTTTATACACAGCGCCCAAAGTTCCGCAATATACAAATTAACCCTCGAAATCCGTCATTGTCTCATGTTCCGTGTTACGCATTTTGCATTCAACAGTTGGGGTAGATACAATTTGACCATCGGGCCCTCACATCTCCTGAGTAGAGCTTGTAGCCCTGTTTTCAAGCCCATCAATATTCCCTGTTCCGAGTATGTCTAATGCTTTTATATCACAAGTTCGACCAACCGCTTGTCCATTCCATACTTGGCCACTATTACCATCGTCGGTTACTGGCCAGGCTTGCTCAACATTGCACTTCCATTGTTCCGCTACCTACAAACAGCACCCAAAATTTCGTGATATACAAATTGATGGCCAAAATCTATGATTGTCACATACAATTTGACCATCGGCCCCTCTCGTCTCCTGAGTATATCTTGTGACCCTATTTTTGAAGCCCGCCCGATCGCTTTCCATACTTGGCCATTTCCTGGAATCTGTTTCGCGGGTTGGCTGGTGGATGAAATGTACAATGCTTAGTCGCTCTTCGCCATCCCCACCACCTTTGTACTTCTTTCTAGATATGCAATTATTAATCTTTAATGCTATTAGCTCATCGTGCAGAAACAGTTAAGATTGTCATTAATGTCCAGAAGGCCGATGAAGATTTGTCATTAATACGAATTAAACCAATATTTGTGGAGAAGAGTGTTATCATTTCCAAGTATTCATTTCAAACATGATGCATTCTCTTTCATGCGTCGGTCGGGTGGCGCCTTTACAAAATCTCTAATTCTTAATCACTCTTCGTTGTCACCGCCACCTTCGCACTTTTTTTCTAAATATGCAATTAGTAAGCTTTAATGGTAACAACTCATTACACACGAACAATGGAGATTGTCGTTGATCAGCGAAAGGCTCAAGGAGATATTCCATTGATACGCATTAAACCAAGATTTGCAGAGGGTTATATTATCCCTCCCCAATTTTCATTTCAAACATCATCTGGAGCGAACATAAATTCTCGTTAACTTATGGCAGTAGTTACACAACAGTTCTGTCTAGATATAGTAAACACCTTTGGGCATGATGGCCAGAGGTTCCAATATTCATGGGCATATTATTACTACTCATCTCCCTCCGCCCAAGAGCAAAAAAGGAGATGGTCCCTTGGTGCACCAATAGATATATTTCAAGCCAAAGAATTCCAAGGCAACCCTGCCTACTCAGACAACCTACCCGTTTGCATTGATGGCTGGCGCAAAGCTTGATGCGATGGATTTCGAGCTGGAAGAAGCTGATCTGATGGACAATAATACAACAATGGATGATGGCAATGCAGACACTGTTCCCACTCCTGCGCCCAAATTGAAATCAACCATAAAGGGCGGCACTTCACGGCTCGACAATGGCGGTCCTGACAACACCAAAAGAAGGGGTTTCATAAAAGAAACCGACATTGAACATAATAGCCGCTTTGCAGCTCGAAAGTAGGAATTCTAGAGGTCCAAATTAGTTTGTTCTGGGTGGAAGTCTTTCACTATAAGGAAATGATCTATTCATGCTCCCAGAGATATATTTCAAGCTAAAAAATTATTCAATTGCGGGACCACTGTCCTATTCTCTTGATATACAATTAACATCTTAGGGGATGAGGACAAGAATTGCCATTGGTGCAAGGCATATTTCTACTAATCATCTCCTTCCACCCATAATGGACTAATTTGGGCGTCTACAATTACTCATGCAACCTGTGTCCCTGGAGTTTTCGACTGCGAGGAGGTGGTTTCTTGGTGTGTCTTAACTTTCAGTTTCGGTCTATTTTGTTTGCCCTGCAACGCTTTTCGTCTTCTTCCTCACGGGAAGCTTGTGAGAACTATCAATTTTACCGCAGGATTGTTGTTCATCTGCTTCAAGCCAAGGATTTATTCCACTGCGGAACCACTATCATGTTTCTTTGTCGCCTCAGGTCTTCCACAAGATATTGAGATCGGGGCATCGAACATTGACCCACCGAGGAGAAGACTGCAAGGATTTCCTAAACAAAAGCATGGTAATCAGTTTTGTATGCATGTTGAAGAGAATCTCGATGGCTCTTGCATGTTTCAGATCCTGTGCCTGTGTTTATGGCAAATATGGTCAATGTTTTGGCCCAAAGAACTCGGTCCAATTTCTATGGATAGATATATAGTGCCCAATATTCTTTTTTTTTTAATGGATTTACTATTAAAAATTTTGCCTTGGAGTCTTGCTTGCTGCTTCTTTTCTGAATTTAACACCTCTTCTCATTAGCATGGTTCGATAGTCTCATAGTTCTTCGATATTGTATTTGCTTAAGTAATTTCTTCTAAAATGGAGCATTTAATAATTATATGACAATGCATTGTGTCTATCCATCAGGGTTTTATGGAAACAAAAATAAATTTCAGACAGTTTCAAACCAACGTTTAATTCTATTCGTAATGCAAATAGAACATAGCAAGACCAAATCACAAT
>SNQJ01S0047028.1:18155-48096 GCA_010110895.2 Picea sitchensis | reverse complement strand
AAAATGTCGTGTTGTGCAGGTTGGCGGATCCACGCGTTCATATTTTCATCCATGCTTTTATATGGCGATTCCGACCGAGCACTTCCCCTTTGTCTAAATTTCACTTTCCATTGTTCTGTGACCTACAAACAACACTTCGGCTTATGCGATATGCAGATTTACTTCTGAACTTCCACATCATCCCCTCTTCTGTGTTACACATTTTGCACTGAAATGTTCTGATATATACAATTTGACAGTCAGGGCCTTACATCCTCGAGAACCCTTGTCACCCTATTTTGAAGCTCGTCCAACCGCTTTCCACACTTGACCATTTTTTGACATCTCTTTCGCGGATCGTCGAGTTCGCGGGTTCAAGAAATTTCCAATTTCTAGTTGTTGTTTCATGTGCGCGCTACCTTCAGACTTCTTTCCAAGTATATGCAATATGTATACAACTTCTCCAGAAATATACAGAGAAGATCTTGCCAGGAAATGAAATATCTATTGCAGATTTGAATATATTGGACCTTCTTTTCCCTCTTCTATATTTAACCAAATTCATGTTTATTTTTCCCCTCTACTCTTTCTTTCTCGTTACTTAGTCGTTTTTTTTCCGAAAATGTCTCAATGCATGCGTTGGCCGACTCACTAGTTCACATTTGCGCTCAAGCTTTTATATCGTGACCGACCGCTAGCCATTTGATGCCTAGCCGCTTTTCAGATCGCGGATTCTCGGGCAGGCGGGCTCTATATTGTACTTCCATTGTTGCGTGACCTGCAAACAACACCCATACCTCCACGACATACAAACTTATTGCCACACTCCCACATCATACCCTCTTCTGTGATACACAGTTTGCACACGAAAGTTTTGAGACCTGCAATTTGACCTTCGGGTCCTCACGTCTCCTGGGGAACTATTGTCAACCCATTTTGAATCCCCTACTTACTTTTTGCGATAACGCATTGCTGCCAGTTTCCAAAACTGTCTCTGTCCAAGAAGGTAAATTGGAAATTTGTCCCAATAACGTTTTGGTACCAGGGCTTGTGGAAGCATAAGGCCTCCCACTATTTTTATGAGGTTTTCAATGGCTTTGTGTCTGTTTTCAAAGTTTTGTTGTTAGGAGAAGATGCTCCCCGCATATCTGACCAGGCAAACAGGTTTTTGGACAGGAAGGGGGCACTTGAACATATGGATAATTACACTGTGATAAGGATTTTTGGCTCCACGGAAAAACATGCTCTCCTTCCATGTCACATTACAGACATAATGTTTGTTACAGAAATAGCAAGGCAATACAACTATTGGTTGCATCTATTCCAAGAGAAAAGAAAAAGATAGTTCATTCCTCTGCCTTGGAAAGTCGGGGACTTCGTGTTGAGGAACGTCAACAAAATTGATGAATTTGCAGCCCATTTCAATAACTTGAACCTAAGATATGTTGAAAGCCTAAGAGGGTTCGACCCTAATAAAAAAAAATTAGAACATTTACAAACACTTGGCTTCGACAAATATTTTTTCAAAAAACACCTGACTGAAAATAGAGACACTGACAAGAATGCTCATGCTTCTGATGTCGACAACCTAGACACACTGCAAAGCACCACTGAATTGTACAAGCAACAGGGAAAAGGCCCTGGTGAGAAGAGTGTTCAATCGGAAGATAGCACTCCAAAAAGTACGACATCCCGGAGGATTGCTCCAATGGCCCACCACAGCAACAAAGAAACTCAGAATTCTTCAAACGGAGGAGGAGATAACGACCCTCCTCACCCTAAAATTGATAGTTCTCACAAGATTCCCGTGGACAAGAAGAGAAAAAAAATTGTGGGACAGGCAGAAGAGCCCGAAATTGAGAGTGAGAATATGGAACTTGAGCCTGATCTGGATAGCGTATTCTGCAACCTTGATCAGCCCGGAGACACGATCCATCATAGTCGTCCAATGGACATAGCTGATACCGAAAATTTTGACGAAGATGAATCCTTCGTGTTCCAGAGTGTTGTTTTTTACAGCCAGTCCAAAAAAATAATTATTGAAAAAAAAGATGTAGAAAATAAGAAAGTAAAATCTCGTTCAAAGGCTAACCTTGCGAACATGCGGTCGTTCAAAATCTGTCGACTTCACATAGCGACCGCAGATGCTCTTGATGATTCCATTGGAGGCATTAAGGCCGAGAATGCCAGACTGAAGGATCGGGTCAAGGAATTGGAAGAAGCTTTGATTCATATGTCATTGCTAGCCATTCCTTTGGCAATAGCCATGCCTGCCACCCCTGCAGCCAAGTTAAAAGGATCCTCCAGCCTCCTCACATCGTGTAGAGGATATGTGGCGAATAATATCAAGAAAAGAATGGACCTGATTCTTGAGTCGTGGGAAACATCACAAACCATGGCTTCCCTTGGAACAAGGGCAGATAATTTGCTCGAACATTTGCAGGCGGAATTAAAAAATGAAGAACGTTTATATTTAGACATGGTCCCTCCTTTTGGCACCATTGTCAACAATGTGACAGAAATGAGAAGAAGACAACAAGATCTCCCATCCAATAACTGGATCACTTAATTAAATGCATGCTGGAAAGAAAAAGTGAAGAACTTGTATCTCATTGTTCAGTCATGTGAACAAGCCATATCAAAGAAAGAAAAATTATTCACAAAGCTCACCAAAATAGACTTAGCCGGAGGGACCAATGACTTCCAAGACGCCAACTTAATCGTCAACTCCTTGCCCTTAACTAAGCAAGCCTTCGATAAAAAGGTTGATATTTTTAAGGCATTATCTTCGGAAAAGCTTTACAGCATCCGTGAATATGGTGAAGATGACATCAACAACTAGCTAGTCAACTATTCGTTACAGAATGAACAAATTGATCACACTCTGCGTAATCTTTCTATCGATCTAAGGGAATTAGAAAAGGAAATTTTCAACATAAAAATATGAAATGAGATCAACGTCGCCCCCTTGAGAATCTACATTGAAGAATGGCTCGAGAGGGAATTGAAGCAGGACGTCGATGAAAGGAAACAGGTAGTTGCCACGATTCTAGTAGCCGTCGATGACAGCGATAAAAAGGCATCAGCAAGCAAATAGAAAAAGGGGTGATATGTACCATCATTGTAAGTCTATACTGATTACATCCTGCTTTCTTTATAAATCCAGTTATTCCACTTTTTTAAATAGAAATGTCTAGCCAAAGACTCATACCTTTCAATTTATTCTTTTCAGGTATTACACTCTTCTTCTTTCCATAGTCTTATTTCTTGTACATATTTCTCTTATGGTCCGTGGGAGCCCCAATCCCAGTCTATATGACAAATGCATTTAAATATCCAGGAATATGTAACAAACAATATTATTTTTTGATATATTTCAAATAAAACTGCTTTTTATCTCCTATTATATATATGTCCTCATAAATTTGTATCTTCCACTATGTTGAATGTCAAGAAATTGTGTTTATTTAATTTCAAAATTGTTTTTTATCTCCTTTTATATATATGTCCTCATAGATTTTTATCTTCCACTATGTTGAATGTCAAGATATTGTGTTTATTTAATTTTAATATAACTTTTTTTGTGCTAGCACATATAGAGACAAAATAGACAGAAATTTTGAACATAGAAAAATAGATTATATAGTTTCAAAAAATAAATGGGACTCTAGGAGCCACATGTCATTTACTGCATGGATACCACCTGTGCTTCATGCTGCTTGCCACATCTCCGTTGCAGTGTCCATTTGCCTCCGCTACTTTTTCCCCATCCATGTGCATTTATTCCCAATTCAACCCGACAGGGACTACGCTGCCATGCAACACTTGTTCTTATTCCATTCTCTTTGAAATATTTGTTGTTACTTGCATACAAAAACATTTACCGACATCACTTTGAGTTTAGCTTCATCAAAGAAATACTAGCAAGGCAATTATTTACATGTTCAACGTGCTCATGAAAGCGATATACATTGATATCTTTGGATTCTTGAGGGACAAATTCTAGGTTTGAAAAAATATTTAATCCATAGTTAGTATATTTCATAACTACACAGCATTATTTTCTTCCTTTAAAAATCAAGTATTTATCAAGGAGATATTATAAAAGTTTGATTGTTATAGGAACTATAGTCCGCACAAGGATGATTGAGGAATGCATATTACTAGTGTTTTTGTCTTCAACCCAACAACTCAGCCTAAGGATGTCACACGAGGGCTTCATCTTGTTGATCAATATATTATCGGATTCATTCATAAAGGGGATTTTTTAATTGTGAAAAATAAAGTCAATATATTGTAGATATTGGGGGGATGTGGTGTATAGAGGCGTTTATAGGTATTGGGAGGTATAAAAGGGGTATCTAGTAAAAATAGGGGTTTCTTTTATTGGAAATATGTATTGGGAGAGGGATTCAGCAAAATAATTTTTTGGAGTTATTTATCAATATCTATTAAAATTAGGAGTATTCTTTAATATCCAATGAATGAAGGTACTATGTCTTAGGTTCTCTAGGTGAAGACCCTGTGGGATGTCACTGTCTCAGTTAAAGCATATCAAACTAGCAAGAAAATTCACTGAATGTTGGTCTCTTAGGTTATGCCACTACTCAAAGAAATTCCTACCACAGTTCAACGATGTCACCCTCAACACTACAATGCTTCAATCCTCATCGACTCATTCACATTTTGATTCTATCATTCGAAATCCAATTATGGAATCACATCTTATCAGTAGGTATTTATGCACGTTATATTTTATCTATGCTGATTTTAACCCCTTGGACTCAACCCTTGGTATGATTTAATACCATGTTGATATTCATCCTCTACTCAACACTCGACAATTAGCTCAAAATAAAATTACTTTATCTACTAAAAGAACAACTAAGTAATCAATTAAACATGTAGCGGAAGCATAAACTAACAAACCAAAATCTCACACACAAGACACCGATATTTTTAGGTAAACCACCCTTCGAAAAACCCTGGAGGGAAAACCTGTTCCAATTTGCTTTTATTAAGGTCAAATCAGGGCTCCCGTAATAGGGAAAATGGCCCACTAAGAGAAACATGCACTGTAGACAAACCTGATAATGCCTGCATTGTTGTACGACCTTGTACCCACACGTTTCCTGAGGTGTACGTGATTGTCCTTCATAAAACCCATGTATGTACGTGGCTGTCTCCACATGTATGGAAAACCCATACGAAAACTTTTGTATGACTCACCCCTTTCATTTGGCTTCTATCCTCTAAAACCCACCTGCGACTGCCTCTACTTTCTCTTCTCCTTAACCTGTATGTCCTCTAGCAGGAATTCCTTCTCCACCTATCCAAGATCTTGAATCACCGTCCTTTGTGATCCAACCCTCTCTTCACCAATACTTGGATGAAATCTCTTCACCCAACATGTCAGATCTCCTCACGCTAGTGTAAGAAAAAGTCCTTCTTTGCTCTTACACTCGTCACACTAGAAAAATTCCTTCTTTGTTATCCTCAACCTTGGTCTCTCACCAAGGACTCTCAACCTCAACCTCTTGTCAAAAGTATCTTCCTCCTTCTCTTAGCATTCCTTTATAATTATGAATGACAATCCAAATCTAATCTCCAAACTAATCTACGACTAAGATTACTTCTCACACCCATTTAAGATTTAGATTACATGTTGCATGTTAAGCATGTTCCTTAAATAAATCAATTCACTAATAAAAATACTATTACTCTAATTAATTCCTTTTAACTAAAGTAAACTCAAGACTAGAAGATTCTTGACGACTTCCACATGCTAGACATATGCCAATGCAGAAGTACTTGTTTGATGCTACCACTAACATCAATACTCCCTCTTAGCGAGGAAGGTACTTCTCCCCCCTGAAGTTGGCTTAATCTTTGCTACCAGGTCTTCTACCATGCATGCTCTCCAATACACTTGATCGATTGCTCCCTCTGACAAAGAAGCTACCCCTTCCATCATGATCTGACCTGTCTCCGAAGACTCACTGCCTCTGAACATGCTCCTAGAAGCCTCCTGCTCCTGAGCATCTTGAATGGCCATCTCGTACCATGACTCCTTCTCGATAGACTTGGAAGGTTGCTCCTTCCTACGTGAACCTGAAGTTTGACTCCCTTTGAGTCGCTCAGCCTTCGAAGCTACTTGCTCCTTATCCTTTTCCACTTTGTTGCTTGTTACTACTCGCATAGGTTGGACCTTTTAGCCTATACAAGTTTCTCTCTCTAACTCCAAAGACAATTTCTTTGTCTCGGCTAGATCCTATGGGCTTGATAAATGCCTTTACATCCTCAAATACTACGTCAAATCCCTTCTTCTCAATCAATGAAACCAATATCACACTCCTATTGATTTCTGGTACCCATAGCACATTCGTCGCTCTCAATGTGCCTCCTGAGTCCAACTGAGACGACATTGTTCTAGATCCCTTCACTGTATGCTTGGTCCCCGTACCAAGTTCCACATGCATCTCCGAGTCAGACTCTGTGAAGCTCTCGAACACCTCTCATGCTACTATCATATGGCACATGGCTCCACTATCTATCAACCATTCATCAGTTGATATAATGTCTAAGGAAGTCTAGGAAACAAGTAAGAACTATGTTTGTTCAAACTTTTTGCAAAACTCATCGACATGAGTCTTTATCATCGCAACTACCTTTGGTTGTGCTTCGTTCCCCCCCTCTTGTTGTGCAGACATTAACCTGCATAATGTCTAAACTTGTGACCTGTAAAGCACTTGACTTTGCTCATGTCCTTCGTCTTGCCATATTTAGTGGTCGACTCTCCACTGACAATCTTCCTGAACTTTCCCTTCCTTTCCTAGCTGGCAAGAGTAAGGTTATCATCATGGTTACTCTTCAAACCATTCCTAGAATCTAATTGAGTCTCCTTATGAATACAATCAGTCCATAGTCTATCAAAACTTGGCACTGTCTCTCGTGCATAGATCCCCTGCACAAAAAGTTCCCAAGACTTGGGAAGACCTCTCAACGCTACATTCACCAACTTAACATCCTGCATTGTCTTACCAATGGCTACAATTTGATCTTGGATCTGTGTAATATTCATAAGATAGTTCACAACTGTGTCCTCATTAGACATCTTTACAACTTGACGTTGGTGCTTCAAAATGTAGCAACTTGCATGTATTCTTGTTTTGGTATAGACTCACCAAAGCATCATACATTTCCTTGGCAGATTTCTTCTCAGCAATGTGTGATATCAAGTGATCCTTTACAGATTCTAGCAACACATGCTTTCCCTTCACTTCCTTCTTCTTGTAAGCTGCCAATTCCTACAAATCAATATGACTTGCAACCACAGCCTCAACATACTCTTTGAGGTCATTGTCGTCCAATAGAATAATAATCCTTACCTTCCACGCTCGGAAATTGGTTGCCCCTTCCAATATTTCCTCAATCTTCAATGTGTTCACCATTGTTTCTCATGGGATTACTCCCTCTCTTCTTCAAATCCTCAACTCCAAGACTAATCTGATAATCCTCTATTGAAACTTCCCTGTACTGTCATGTACGACCCTATACGTGATAGTCAACACTGTGACCCATGTATGTACGCGACTGTCACCATTGTGACCTGCGTATGTATGCGACTTTCGCCACTGTGACCCGCATATGTATGTGATTGTCACCACTGTGACCCGCGACTGTCACCATTGTGACCCATGTACACCTTCATAAACCTACAAAAATCTTGTTTTGCCTCAGTTTTGTAGCTTCCCTGAAATTCGTCAATCAATTTTTGCCTCTTGGTTATAGATCTTCTTGCAACTGTCGGGACCAATGCTCTCGGTTTCCTTCCTTCAGAGCCCTAGTTGTGATACCATGTTGATTTTAACCCCTTTGAATTAACCCTTGGTATGCTCTAATACCATGTTCATATTCATCCTCTATTCAACACCTGATAGTTAGCTCAAAATATTCATCACTTTATCTACTAAAAGAATAGTTGAGTAATCAACTAAACATGGAATGGAAACATAAACTAGGAAACCAAAATCTCACACATAAGACACGAATATTTTCAGGTAAACTACCCTTGGAAAAACCCTTGAGGGAAAACCAATTCCAATATGCTTTTGTTCAGGTCAAATCAGGGCTCCCGTAATAGGGAAAATGGCCCACTAAGAGAAATATACACTACATACAAACCTTGAAATACCTATGCTATTGTATGACCTTGTATCGACATGTTTCTCGACGTGTACACGATTGTCCTTCAACAAATCCACGTATGTACGCGACTGTCTCCACTGAGACCAGTGTACATGTACGAAAAACCCATACATAAACTTTTGTATGACGCACCCCTTTCCTTTGGATTTTATCCTTTAAAACCCACCTGCGACTACCTCTACTTTCTCTTCTCCTTGGGATGTATGACCTCTAGATGGAAGTTCTTCTCCACCTATCCAAGATATTGAATCACCGTCCTTTGTGATCAGACCCTCTCATTACCAAGACTTTGATGAAATATCTTCACCCAACCTATGAGATCTCTTCACTCTAGTGTAAGCAAAAGTCATTCTTTGCTCCTACATTCCTCACACTAGAAAAAGTCCTTCTTTTCTATCCTCAAGCTTGGTCTCTCACAAAAGTCTCTCGACCTCTACTTCTCTTCAAGAGTGTCTTCCTCCTTCTCCTAACCTTGATTTTATAAGTATGAGTTACAACATAAATATAATCTCCGAAGTGATCTACGGCTAATATTACTTCTCATATCCACTTAAAATTTAGATTACATGTTGCATGCTAGGCATGTTCCCTAACTAACTCAATTCACTAATAAAAACACTTTTACTTTAATTAATTCCTTTTAACTAAAGCAAACACAAGACTAGAATATTCTTGACGACTTCCACATGCTAGACACATGCCGATGTGGAAGTACATGTCTGATGCTAGCACTAACATCAACAATCTATCACTTACACAAAAAGCAAGCATGATACCAGCCCTGGATCCTGAACCCGCGTTGTTTGAAATTTCATGGTGTACACTCCACACTATTGGTAATAATTAAGTGGTTAAATTTTGCTAGCATGATTAGATTTTGAGGGTTTCATTCTATAAGGTGATCAAGGTTCGAAACTCACGGTAATTGAGAGGAGTCACCCAGAAAAATCGAACCATGTTAAGGGTTGGTTCTAGATCGGGTGCTTCCAACCTCTATTCCACAAATTCTATACCCACTTGGTTCAATGAATTATTCACA
This sequence comes from Picea sitchensis, assembly GCA_010110895.2. Classification (NCBI taxonomy): domain Eukaryota; kingdom Viridiplantae; phylum Streptophyta; class Pinopsida; order Pinales; family Pinaceae; genus Picea; species Picea sitchensis. The sequence continues at coordinate 38,870 of SNQJ01S0047028.1, read as the reverse complement.
AAACTCCAAGGAAACTCGGAAAAACCCATTGTTTGTTGAGCTCTTAATTACTCGGTACATGGATCTGAGTGGACAAAAGAGAATTTGGTCACTCCATTGGATAGCATGGAACCAGACAATGTTGGTTGTGAAGCATGATTATCTTCTTGATTTATATTGAGGTATTCCTAGCCCCTTCTGCCTGGAAGGATAAGGCCTTGAGAATATTTGGGGAATGTAATTTGCTTAATGCTTCAACGATTGATGATACCTTGAACTTTAAATGGATTTGAACCTAACCCTTTTTGGGTGGCCAATAGATTGTTATGAGTAGCCTATTGAATGGTAGGCATAGCCATGTTGTTTTCCTCGCAACTATTTGCACCATGTTTGAACATGAAATCTAAATTCTTTTGTAGCCTCTTCCTAAGGAAGAATACAAGGCATTTGTTTCCAACTGTGTAACTTTAATACTGATATATGAACCATGAAGCTCTAATACTCATATGTGAACCACTTTATGGTTCATGGTGAGGGACACTTGTGAAGTTCTCATACACAATTTATGTTTGTTTTTTTTAACAATGGGAATCTGTAATTGGTAGGTTTAATCTAGGCTAGGCCCAAGAACAATCCTATTGGCTGCTACTAAACCAAGAACATACCCAACAACCCACAAGCAAGATACACCAATAACTTATGATTTATCAAGAACCAAGAAATCAAGAGACACACACGCAGAGGTCCCACTCAATGGGGTGCCTATTCTTCTAGCCTTATCACAATGGGCCATAGTATCACCGAGGATTTGAACCCGGATGGGGAGAGTGCCAGCATAACCTCCCAACGATCTCGTCAAACCCCCTCAACTCTCATACACGGTTTACTAAATGAGGCCTGATAAAAATCTTAAAAGATGGGTCCTCAAGTCCATCTACTTGTGCTTCTTGAGGCATCAACAATACGGAAGCCAATTCAAAGGCAAGATTGGCAAATCATATTAAATGAAGAGGAAATCTAGAGGTGGCAGAAGGACAAGAAACAACATATTCTCTTTTTTGATGGGGCATCCAAAGGAAACCTTGGGATGGCAGGTGTGGGGAGGTGTTTTCATTAAGAAGTGCTAACAACAATTCAAAACATTCACTACTGGCATGGAGAGAATTTACACACTACTAACTTATATTTAATGTCCAAAATATTTTGGAGCAAAAGTATTTTTGGAAAGACACACATCAATTTTTTAGGACTTGTTCAAATGAATTTTTCAAGAAGAGAGTAGGCAACCCTACCTTCTATACATGTATATTTTATGAGAATTCAATAGAAGTCAATTCGGGAGGCTATTTGGATATTTGTAAAGATTTTGTTTCAAACTTCTTGTGAAACATGGTATTTTAATGTCATTTTTGTTGTTTTTTGCATCTTAGTAATGCATTTTCACATAGTCAAAGTTGCATATAAATCTAAAGAATTTGAGATTGCACTTCACATTTCAAATATAACAACTAATTTCTTGATTGTCCCTTTTATATATATTCTCTAAGCAAAATGTCTTGAGGAAAACCCTAGGGCACTTCCCTTGATTAGGATGGTACCTAAGGTAAACCCTAGATTCTTTAGGGCACAAGGTTAGGTCAACAAGAGGGCTCAAAGTCGTTACAACAATATACTCATTATGAGCTCAACATGTCACTTATATAAATAAAATGTAGGTGGGGATGATAACACTCCATCCCACAACCACTCCATCTAGACCTAATTCACATGCACACACACATTTTACAGGTAATAGATCCCAAGGGAAACCTCACCGACACTTCCCCTCATTCTAAGGATGGTACCTAGGGTAAACTCGATATTCTGCAAGACATAAGGCCAAGTCAACATATCATAAATAGATTATATATAGGTCATCAACAATCGACTCACTGATAATGCTCTCAATCTTTGTGAATGGCCTTAGGGTAAGCTCATGCACTTAGGGAAGTAGCTTCGAACAACGATCAATGCTCATGGTAACGTCGGCTAGGATTCAACCCTAGCCAGATGTTTCCTTTCCCCTTGGCTCGTGCGTAGAAGCCTCGGCCCTCTTGGAGACCTAGCTTGGTATGGACGACAAATCGGTGATAGGTCTTACAACCATTGGTGGCTCTCTTGATGTTCTAGGCGTAATAAATGTGTCTCCCTCTATGATGGTTGAGATTTCTTTCCTTGATGGCTTTGTTTCCCTTATGAATGTAGACTCTATGCATTCCTTGGACACCTATGCTCGTCCTCCCTCCTTTGGAAATCTAGGTAAGTCCTCTTTCAAAGATGTTGTGCAATCTTTTTCTAGTCGTTTGTTTGTTCATGGAGCTCTGATTATCTCTATTTCGATGGTGAGAGATGTTGTATCTAAGGTAGTGATGTATAATTCAATTCTTTTGATATTCCAGTTCATCAATTTGTGGTCACGTCTTGTCGAATTGCACAAATGATTTCAGACTTCTGGCAACGTAATATTAAAGGAGAAACTTTCATTTTCCCATGTGCAAAAGGGTTCTTCATAGTGATGTTTGATAATGTTGATGTCAAGGATTTGATTTTAAAGATAGGGCCTTGGTTTTGGGGGAATTCTAGTTTACACATGAAACCCTGGACTCCTTCCTAATATCCAATGACAGATTCCTTATCCTCGGCTCTGACCTAGGTAAGACTTCCAATTTTTCCTCTGCACCTTTGGGGTTTACCCTCTCTCCTCGTGTTATGGTTTGTTGTTTATTACTTCATTTCAGACCTGCATATGTGTATATGGTTGTCAGAATTCCTCTATTTTCCTCATTCTTTCATTAAGTTTCCCAAATGGTTAATTAACACATGCAAAATTAAAACTCAACCATAGTCATTAAAAGATCCTACGGATCACCAAGCCATCATAAATGCTCTTGGGAAATTCCACTACATAATTAAGTAAATAGAAAATTTCAGTATCACCATATATGCTCGAATATGTGTGGAAATGGACTTCAACAAAGGGTATCCAACTGAAATAGTCCTAATGGGTGAAAACTCCTCCTGGTCTCAAAAGATAGATTGGAAAATTTATCTTTTCGATGCAGAGTTTGTTTTGAAACATGACATAAGGCAGCTCATTTATTGAAAAGGCCAAAGCAATATAAGAAACACGAACACAAATCAAATTGGTGGGATGGTGTTAGGGAAGAACACCAAATGCTTAGCAAGGTTGAGCTAGATGCCCTAGATTTTCCCATGGATGAGACCAAATCAAAATCATAAGAACTCAAGGACACCCCTTCCAATAACCAAGAGGTACATCCATGTCATCCTGTGAAAGAGGAAGTTGTTATTCCCCCATATCTGGACCAAGAAGCACCCAAAGAGCATGATGTGGCACCACAAGATTCAGTGGAAATGGATCATTCTACCCATTCAGATCAAGCCAAAATGGTGAGTTGGGCGTACCAGGCGGAAGAAGTGGAGACCCTTGAACAACCAAAACCTCCAGATCAAGGCATGCCGAGATTGGAGGGAAAATCACTTAATTCATCAAAAATAAAAGAAGCATGGACTACAATAGTAAAGAAGAGCTAACCTTCTTCGAGAGCACAGTTAGTGGTAACAACAAGTCGAACTCATAATCGAATCTAGAAATGTTTTTCTTTTGTATTTTGTTATATAAGCAATTTGTGAAAAAATTCTCGTGTAAGGAATTATGGAATGCAATTAACTTTGTTGCAACCACCATGAACCGTTTGATGTGTTATACGACTCTTTATGTATCTTCACATAAATGCTTAAGCTTCCTAAAAATCAACACTATGTAATAAGTTGTTTGCTCTGGCACAACCCCCCTTTTATGAATACAATTTCAGTTTTTGTCAGAAAAAAAACAATCCACGCACTAAGAGCTAGCATGTCACAAAATGAGATTTGAACTTGGGTGGGGAGGGTCACAAATTTTCATCACAACCACTCAAGCTACACCTAATCAACACACACACACACATTTTGAAAATGCATACTAGGGAAAGAAGTGAGGCCTCCTCCATGGCCAAATTGACTAGGCCTCTTTTATCTGAGGCCCCTCCTTTTTCGATTGAAGTATTATTTCAAAGACTCGATCTATGCTAAGCCTAACAACAAGCTACATGTGAACAAATATTCCTATACCTATAGATAGATGTGTTGAATTTTTAATCGTGACTCGAGCACATGTAGTTTCTTTTCAATTTAGCATGAACTTGAACCATAAACAATGAACCAACACCATAGATGTAGTAACCAAGATCACAAGAAGAATAACCATGCACATGACACAAGAAGTTATCCGAGGAAAACCCTTCTCAATCAAGGGGAAAAACCCAGCAGCCCTTTACTATACTGCCAAGAGAAAAACCTTCACACCATAAACCATAGTGTACACAAGATGGTGCTCTATGATCAAGAAGGATAGCACATAGAAAAGAGTGCGCACCAAGTGAATGTGTTGAGTGAATAAGATATGATCCACAATGGGGATGTATCTCACTTATAAATACATGACCTAACTCATCAAATAGATGTGTTTATTGGCACAATAGGGTCGACTTGTACAACTCAACAATATAATTAATCTTTTACATAATATTAATTATCTTTACACAGTAGGGCCAAATTGTACCCTTCACAATACAAATTAGGGTTTCACAATAGTCTTACTCTTTGACAATATAGCAAGGGGTCTCACACACATCCTCTGGTGCTCTGCCACTAGGGACAAGTCCACATGTGCTCAACCACAGGGGACGTCACTCTCTAACATATCAACTCAACTAAATACATAGGAGTACGAACTAGAGAGCCATCTCAAGTCAACTCAACTAAGTCCATAGGAGTACGATAGGAGACCATATCAAGTCATCTCAACTGAGTCCAGAGGAGCACGACAAGAGACCAACACAAGTCATCTCAACTCAGTCCAGAGGAGTATGACTCACCTATCACATAAGCGTTCTCACAGATCCTCTCAACTTAGTCCAAAGGAGTACGATCTAGAGAATGTCTCATGAAGCTGCAATCATCAACACTCCCTCTCAGCTAGGGAGGCATTCTCTACCGGGCCAAGTCTCTCATGGAAGTACTTGAACTTCATCCTGGAAAGCGTTTTGTTGAAGACATCTGCAACCTCCTCGTATGTAGAAAGGTACTGCACATGTACTACTTTCCTCTGCACCATATCTATGATGTAATGGTATTTGATCTCAATGTGTTTCGATTTATTGTGGAACATAGTATTCTATCAGAGCTTCACACAACTCTGGTTATCACAATGTATAACAGTGGAATCCATATCATGTCCAAATAAGTCTGCAAGGCGATTGCGAAGCCACAATGCTTCACAGACTGCCACACATAATGCAATGTACTATGCTTCTGCGGTACTCAAAGCCACATAACTTTGTTTCTTACTGCACCAGGAAACCATGGCAGATCCCAAAGTAAAACAACAATTGGAGGTGCTCTTATGGTCTACATTGCTTCCTGCCCAATCTGCATCGGCATATCCATGCAATCTCATGTCTACTCTGAAGGCATATCTCAGTCCATAACCAATTGTGCCTCGTAAATATCTCAATACATTCTTCGCTGCTATCAAATGTGTCTATCTCGGCTAACTCATAAACTGACTGAGTATACTCACTGCATAACATATATCAGGTCTGGTGTTAACCATATACATCAATGATCCAATCAGTTGTTTGTAAAGATGTGGAACAATATCACTTGAATCATAAGAAGTCTTGTTCAATTTCTTCATATTCATCATCATCGGTGAAGCCATGGGCTTGCAATCTGTCATCTTGAAATTTTTCAATATCTCAACTGTGTATTTCCCCTGTCTTAGGAGAATTTCATCAGTCCTCTGCCACACTTCTAGTCCCAAGAAGTAGTGCATCATACCAAGGTCCTTCATATCGAATTTAGAAGCCAATGCATGGTTGCATTCAATAATAAGGCATTCCGAACCGGTGAGGAATAAGTCACCAACATATAGAACCAAAATCAGGCACTCATCACCAACAATGTTGTAGTATAGGTTGGGATCAACAACACTCTTATTGAAGCCCAAACTCATCAAGTATCCATCAATCCTCTCATACCATGCACGAGGTGCCTGCTTTACTCCATATAGGGATTTCTTCAACCTACACACATGAGACTTCTTCTCATGGATCACGATTCCATTTGGCTGCTCGATGTAAACTTCTTCCTCAATTTCTCCATTGAGAAAGGTTGTCTTAACATCCATCTGATGTAGTCTCCAACCCATGGATGCGGCAAGAGAAATAATCATACGGATGGAAGTGTATCGGGAAACATGAGAAAAATGTCTCCTCATAATCTATTCCCTCCACCTGAGAGAATCCTCTAGCCACAAATCTCGTTGTGTACTTCTCGACACTTCCATCAGCTGCATGTTTGATCTTATAGATCCACTTGGAAGTCACTACAGACTTCCCTTCCGGTCTCGAAACAATATCCCACACATCATTCTTCATGATGGACTGATACTATTCGGTCATGGCATCTTACCAAACCTACTGACCTGTTGCTTCTCCATGAAAAGAACACTCAGTATCAATGATGTGGCTCATAGTTGAAACATAGCTCAAAAATCTCTATGGTCTCTTGCTCTCTCGGAATGTACCATGAGGAGTTGCATGTCCCTCTGCCTCCTGCAGATTCGGTCGAGCCCATGTAGGCCTCTTCTGACCTACGACAATGTCTCTGGGAACATCAATTGGAGCTACAAGATCAACTGGATCAACTGGATCGATAATTGTCTCCCTCTGAACTTGTTGAAGGGGGAGAAGGTATTGTCTCTTCTTTCTTCTCGTTGTCAATGTCCATATCAGATTCTCTAGATCTTTGAAAGGCTATCTCTCCCTCAAAGGTGACATCTTTGCTAACCTCGATTTTTCTTTGACCAGGGATGTGGATCCGGTAGGCCTTCGAAGATTCATTGTACCCCAAAAATGTACCCTTTGTGTGTGAAGGGTCTAGATTGGTCCTCTTTTCCTTGGGTACATGTATGTATATTGGACATCCAAATATCCTGAAGTGTCCAACTTCAGGCTTCACTACGGTGAAAGATTCTTCAGGAGTCATGTTCTTCAAAATTTTATGAGGACTCCAGTTATGAATGTACACAACTGTCATGGATGCCTCTGCCCGCAGAATCATAGGTAGATTTTGATCATATATCATCGCTTTGGTTGCCTCAACAATGGATTTGTTCTTCCTCTCTACAACCCCATTCTGCTGAGGGTTATAAGGAACGGTGTACTCCCTCTTGATCTCGGCCTCAATACATAAATCATTGAAATCTCTGGAGGTGTACTCTCCTCCATTATCTTATCTCAACACCTTGATCTTCCTCCCAGTCAGGTTCTCAACCTCAGCTCTAAACTCTTGAAATCTTGCAAGGACTCCATCCTTGGTCTTCAAGAAGTAAATCCACATTTTCCGAGAGTGATCATCGATGAAGATCACATAATACAAATATTCGCTCAAGGAAGCAACAATCATAGGTCCACAAACATCTATATGTATCAAGTCTAAGATCCCCTTGGATCTACTATCACTGCTCGAAAATGATCCCTTGACATTCTTACAAAGAGCACAACCTCTGCAAATGCCATCATGCTCAATATGTATCTCTAGAAGGCATGTCACCATCTTCCCTAGAGCAGGAAGGGCTCTAGAATGTAAATGTGCAAGTCTCCTATGTCATAGCTTGCTCAAGCTGATAGTATCATGTAACAAGGCCTGAACTGGTTGGACATGCAATCTGTACAAACTGTTATCTCAAACACCAATCACTCGGACAGAATCCATGTGTGAGTTCTTGTGCCATGCAAGAACTTTTCCTTTAGAGAAAATAACCTTGTAGCCTTTATCCTCTAAGGAAGAAAAAGAGACAAGGTTCCTTTTCATCCCAGGTACATATAGCACCTCACTTAATTGAAGTGGCATGTCAGAATCTAGTTAGAAGGAAGAAGATCCAACTCCTTTCACAATATATCTGGCATTATCACCAAGTACAACATGACAATATATCTGGCATTATCACCAAGTACAACATGCATTATCACCAACTACGTGCAGACCTTCCACGAACCTCCCAGCCTTAGACCACGCTACTCATCACGCTTAGTAGTGGGTCACCCCCGAGCTGGGACTAAGCTCCACCCAAGGCAAAAGAATCCTATACTAGACTGAGGTTATAAGAAAATTGCACATAGCAATCGAAAGGATTCTCTCTAGGAGCCTTCTTACGCCCACTACTCACGGACTCTGATTCCCCACATGCATGTTCCACTCGGGAGTATACACCTTCACAAGCACAGTCCATCGATGCTTCACCTCCCTCTTTGGGTCTCGACAACAGGTCATATCAAGAATTCTCAAAGCTCCGTAGCTGGTGTTGGACTCTCTCTGGGAGAAAACCACTTCCAAGCAAACTCTCTCACCTGGAGAGAGCTGCTCACAGGCCTAACAACCTGCCTCTTCAACTACGATCCTGACAACCCGGTTCTTCAACCAGTTTTCCACTCAATTCCCACAAGTTCAAGATAACAACAACAACAACAACATTTGGTTAACTCATAGGTGACAACAGCAACAGGAAAATTGGGTGTGGACGTCCAAAAACGACAATAGTCCACTAAGACACAACACGGTTCAGGTAGCACATATAACAACAATCCAAATGGTTAAGCATGATCTCAGATTTGCAGTGTGAATAAACTGGGTTCACAGGACACACAAGAGACATGGCTCAGTCCACGGGTTTGCCACTGGATTTCAGAGTGTGTGACAAGGAATCAACGCAAAAGTCAAATGCAGACTCAAACGGTTCCGATGGAGGATGTATCGAATTCTCAAGAAAACATCACAGGCTTCGGGTTTCAGAGCTGTGTGAGGCATACAAAGATCAAACGCATCGGCAACACCTTTCTGGTTTTCAGGGTGTGTGACAAGAAAATTAAGCAGAGGTTGATCACAGACTCAAAATGGTTCAGACAGTGGACGTCATAATGGGGGACGAACACAAAGACCAGGCAGAATTCACAGTCTCAGAGAACCGACGACAGAATGGAGGACAAACGCAGAGACTAGACGGAATTCACAGTCTCAGACAACCAACGACAGAATGGAGGACGAACCCCCATCACGACCCAATTCTTGAGTTAAATTGCATGTGCCTGGGCCGACACATGTCACCCATGAAGTTGCATGCACTCCATCAAGTATGCGTACCCTTTTTCACACGTTGGAGCTGCATGCTTTGACTCTTCCAGGACTTAGGATAAAAACATACCTTTCACACCACTTTGGAATAATAATAAATTATTATTCCCAAGGACTTAAGCCCCTAATCTTATCCCCTCTTTCCAACCTTTCAGCCCCCTTTCCCTTACCCACCTTGTGGAAGCTTAGTCCCCCATCACCCTTTCTTCGTGGTCGGCCTGGACGCAGTGATGTTTAATATTTATTAATGTTCTACATAATTACATATACAAAAACAGGCTCCTGGCCTTTAGCACTTAGGCTCTTTGGCCTAATAAACACATAATTCCACCAGCTTATCAATACTTGACTCACCAACCTACAAAACATGATTTACAATTCATAAACATGATTACAACATGGCTCATACCTGGGCATATTACAATCCCCTCCCCTTATTTTTGCACTGTCCTCGGTGCAACTTTTACTCAACATCAACAAGATTTTCAAAAACTTCAAAAAGATGCGGGTATTCTGCCCACATAGCATCTTCATGTTCCCAAGTCGGGTCCTCAGGACCGTACCAGGTCCACTGGACCTCTACAAGCCCTATGGCTCAATTCCAAAGCTGTTTGTTTTTCCAGTCCAATATGCGCACAAGATGCACTTGCACGACACCTTCTTGCTCCACCTGAATCACATTCCAATCGATTACATGATTAGCATTAGGTATATATTTCTTAAGCAATGAAACATGAAACACATTATGTACAGTCATGGATGCAGGTAATGGAAGCATATATGCAACTGGCCCAATCCTTTCTAGGATTTCAAATGGCCCAGAAAATCTGGCTGCCAACTTGGAGCAGCTTCCCAGCTTCAGGGAACTTCTATTGGCTTTTACTTTCAGGAAAACATGGTCACCCACTTTAAACTCTATGTGGGTTCTATTCTTATCAGCATCACTTTTCTGCCTGTCTTGGGCAGCCTTTAAATTCTGCTTGATTTTTAGAATTTGTTCTTCCATTTCCTTGAGCAACTCTGGCCCAACCACTGCTCTATCAGCTGGATTACCCCAGCTTACTGGAGTATTGCACTTTCTACCATAAAGTGCTTTAAATGGGCTCATCTTCAACGATGCTTGATACCCATTGTTGTAGGCAAATTCTGCCAAATGTAGGTAGTCTTCCCATTTCGATGGTTTGTCCATCACATACATCCTTAGTATGTCTTCTATCACTCGATTCACCCGCTCTGTCTGCCGATCAGACTCAGGATGATATGTTGTACTAAAGTTCAGATTCGTTCCAAATCCTTTGAATAACCCTTTCCACAAATTTGAGGTAAATTTCAGGTCTCTGTCAGACACAATTGTCTTGGGAATACCGTGCAATCGTGCCACTTCCTTCATAAAGATGTCGACAACATCCACTGCCTTGTGAGTAGTCTTTAACGGAATGAAATGGGTAGCTTTCGTAAGCTTGACCACTACCACCATGACTGAATCATGTTGCTTGCCTGTTCTGGGCAATCCTGTGATGAAATCCATTGTCACTACCTCCCACTCCACTCAGAAATGGGTAAAGGCTACAACAATCCTTTTGAGTGCCTGTGCTCAGCTTTAACCTTCTGACACTCCATACATCTGCCGATGTATTCAACAATCTCCTTCTTCATACTTGGCCAAAAGTAATGGCTCTTGACTGCTTCCACAGTTTTCTGATATCCAAGGTGTCCATCATAAGGCACATTATGCATTTCATTCGAAATCACAAGTTTCAAATACTGGACATTAGGTACATAAATTTTGTTCTTGTACCGAACTATTCCATCAACCCCTAATTTATAATTCTCTGCTTTCTGTGGCATCTTACCTTACTGTAGCTTTGCTACCAAATCTATGTACTACAAATCTGTATTTGCAGCCTCTGAAATTATGCTTTTAATATCAGTTCGGTACATGATAATGGTTGTAGCATGTAATTCATGTACTCTACTACTGAGTGCATCAACCACTTTATTCTCCTTCCCTTTGATATGATTGATATCAAAATTGTACTCCCAGAGAAACTCCAACCACCTACTATGTCTAGCGTTCAAACTTGGCTGATCAAACAAATACTTCATACTGTTGTGGTCTGTCCTCAGTTCGAACCTTCTTCCCATGAGGTAATGCCTCCATTTCTTTAGAGCGCGTACTATGGCTGCCAACTCCAAATCATGAGTTGCATAGTTCCTTTCAGGACCTTTCAACTTCCTGGATTCATAACAAATTACAAATCCATTCTGACTGAGGACTCCTCCCAGGCCTTCTTTGCATGCATTTGTGCACCCGACAAAATCTTCATTTGGGTCTGCAATCCTCAGGATTGGAGCATTGGTTAATAGTTGCTTCAATTGGTGGAAGCTTCTCTCACAATCCTTTATCCACTGAAATTTCTGCTCTTTCCTTTGCAAGGAAGTGATAGGGTGAGCTATCCTCGAGAACCTTGCGATAAACCTTTTGTAATAACCAGCGAGACCCATAAAGGATCTTACTTTTGTCACATTCTTTGGTGCTGACCATTCTCTGATGGCCTCAATCTTCTCAGGATCTACAAATATCCCATCCTTCGAAATAATATGCCCCAAGTAATGGATCTGCTCGTGATAAAACGAGCACTTGCTCAACTTGGCATACAGTTGGTGCTCTTTTAGCACTTGTAACACCATCCTCAGATGTTGTTCATGCTCTTCCTCCAACTTGGAATACACCAGAATGTCATCCAGGAATACTCTGACAAACTTGTCTAGAAAGTCCCTGAATACACCATTCATTAGGCACATAAAGACAATGGGTGCTTTTGACAGCCCAAACGACACCACTGTGAACTCGTAATGACCATACCTTGTTCTAAAGGCGGTCTTGTTGATATCTTCATCCTTTATCCTTACATGGTGATATCCCGACCTGAGGTCTATCTTCGAAAATATCTTTGCATCCTTCAACTGATCGAAGAGGTCATCAATCCTCGGCAGAGGATATTTGTTCTTCATCGTTACTTTGTTCAACTGTCTGAAATCGATACACAATCTCAACGTCCCATCTTTCTTCTTCACGAACAAGACCAGGGCTCCCCAAGGTGACATGCTTGGGCATATATACCCCTTTTTCAGAAGCTCTTCAAGCTGCAATTGCAGCTCTTTCAGCTCTGGCGTACTCATAATGTAAGGAGCTTTTGACACTGGAGCTGCTCCAGGCATCAGCTTTACAGAGAAGTCAATATCTCTCTTCGGGGGTAGTTCAGGTACCTCCTGAAATACATCTTCAAACTCCTATAGTACTGCATGATCTCCAATCTTTGAGACCTCATCCTTAGATACTTCCTCCACATGGGCTATAAATAATTGAGAACCTTTCCTGTAGCACTTCCTCAGTTGCATTGCTGAGATTTCTCTGATAGCAACAACTCTAGGAATTCCTTGGATTGTTTTTTGATTTCATTCCTCATCCAAGCAAGTGAATACCTTGTTATGTCAGTCCAGGATGGTATGGTGTTGGTCCAACCAGTCCATCCCAACTAGACAGTCATAAGAACCTAAAGGCAGAATATTCAATTCAACCTCTGTGCTCAGTCCATTCATGTCCATTGGACAGGACTTAACTAACTCAATGACTTTCCTCTTGATCCCTGTAGCCAGCTGCACTAACCAAGACTTTTCACGTTTGCTTCTCAACAAATGCAAACTTTCCACCAGTCTAGGATCTATATAACTATGGCTAGCCCCTGAATCAATTAAAACAATAAATGGTTGGTTTTTAATCATACCTTCCACTTCAATCATGTGCGACTGATATTCAACTTGCTTGTTGTCCAGGGCTGCGTATAACCTTGGCATTCTACTGCCCATGTCCTCCACTGTCTCATCTTGTTGAACATTATGGACAACTCTCAGTTTGCCATTTTTATGAGGACAATCTTTGTACTTGTGGTTCACCTGACAGCCCCAACACTGAATGGGCGTCTACCTTGGCCTTTGTTCCCCTACGTCAACGTTTCTCGGCTCTCTAAACGATGGCTGTCCTTGGGGACTGTTTCTGAAAAAGGGTGGCTTGGTTCCCTTCTTCCTCTGATCCATTTGGAATTTCTTCTTGTCTTACCAAGCCTTTCGGAAGGTAGGCTTCTCTCTTTGTTGCTCATATAAACATTTCACTCTTCTTATAGTTTCTTCCATGGTATTAGGGTCATCATATTGAATCTTGTCACCGATGGAAGGTGGCATTCCACTCAGATACCTTTGAATCTTGATAGTTTCATCCTTGATGAACGAGACATACTTCAGTAATTCCAAAAACCTTCGTTCATACTCATCAATGGTCATGCTACCCAATTTGAGTTCAAAGAACTCTTTCATCTTTCTGTCATATTATCTTTTAGTCAAGTATTTCTTCTCGAAATACCGCTTGAATTCTTTCCAAGTGATATCTTTCTCTCTAATGTGTTGTACCTGCACAAGCTGATCCCACCACATGGATGCTTTTCCTTTCAATTGATACATCACAATTCTTCCTTCTGCATGAGAGGAATAATTTTGCAGTTGGAAATATTTCCTCATGCCAGGCAACCATGTTTCGGCATCTTCCTCCTTCTTATGTTCTCCATCAAACGTAGGAGGCTTAATCTTGTTCATTTCTCTCTCCAATTCATCCACTCTAGATCTCCTGTGCTTTCTGGTAGCAGATGGACTTGAACTACTATGTTCCTTCCTCTTGGAGCGACTTTGGGAGTGATGATGGTGTCTACCAACACTCCTTGATCTTCTTCCCTCAGAATTTCAATGACTCCCTGTTTTGCTTGAGTCTCTTTCCTTGTCCAACTTATTTTCTATTCTCTTCGGACTCTTCATGAACTTTAAGTTGAATTCTCCCTGTTGTTCCTTAGCTTTCATGAGCTTTCTGCTATCTACTCGGTGAGTTTGGACATCTTTCTGCAATCTTTCAATGATTTTTATCATATGCCCTTCCTTCTCTATCTGTTCTCCATGCCTATTGGAGTTCAACCCTTCAACTCCCAAATGAACATCCATCCCTTTAGCTTCATTCTCTAAACTGGAAGCATTATGTGTCTCCTCCATTTATTTGCACTCTGTGGAAACTCTAATCAGTTCTGGCACTCACTAAACTTTTGCAAACACACGTGCAGACAACCGAAATTTGTCATGCCATCATTCCTTAACAAATTCCACAGCATTCACAAACTAATCTGATTACAGAAAACGTTCAGATTTCACAAATTTTTCGAGCTTTGCTTGGCTCTGTAACAATTTCAGGCCTTAGCCCTTTTCTCTTAGCCCCAACCCCTGCGACTAGGCGCTAGATCGATAAGCGCACACCCGGGCCTTCAGACTCGGAAATTTTCAAAGCACGACACAATAGTCTCTCGGAGTTCCAAGTTACCGAACTCGCGAAGTAGAGTGAATCAATCGTCCACGTCTATCCAACATACTACGACAAACACACACTATGGAACCTCAGGTGTCTGAGTTCTGGGACTTCAGGACTTCGGAGCTTCAGTTTCCGGAAGCTTTCCTGCTTGCTTCCCTTTCAATCTCCCAAATTACTAACGTTTGGCTTCTTTATCCTCCCAGCCCACATAGTACAGTCATCACCAACTAAGGCAATGGCACGTGGTATGCCTAGAAAGGTCCACATCACCCCAGGTGATGTCATCCAGCCCCACCACGTTTACCCTTTCACTTCGAAACTTCGGGCTTCAGAAGTTTGTGCGTCAGCACATTCCCCTTCTCCTGATTGTCGCAGTTCCAAACTCTCCTTGGATAATTGACGGTCCTTATCTCTCCCGCAACCAATGGTCGAGATCCACTTCGCGATTTCTTGCTTTAGAGGTTTTCACTTCTCTTCACTTTAAATCTTTCGATCTGCGAACTCTGAAGGATTCTCGCGAATAACCCATGCGCGGCTTCTCCAAGATCTAACGGTCAAGCTTCTCCCCTCAGATCTACGGTGTAGATCTCTTCCAGGACTTTGGAGCTTCGGACTTTGAAAGTGTGTGCCTCAGCGCACCCCACTTCTCCCGATTGCCGAACTCCTAAAGGCTTCTAGGATAACCTTCCTGCACCTTCTCTGGATCTAACAGTCGTAAAGATTTTTCCTCCCCTTCCGAACAGATCCTATGGCTCCAACACCCCAAGTGTTGAGCGCTCTCTTTCTATGGCTAAATACCACGTTGACTGCAGTTTTATTCTACCGCTACTCCTCCTGAGCTTCGTAACATGACCAAGTAACCCCTTGGCACTCAGAAACATTCTAAGGTTCGAAATTGGTTCCATCCAAACACCATTTCCACTCGAAACCTTGGGTCCAAAGACCACTTATCCGGCCCATCCAGGCTCAACGTTGAAACTATGGCTCTGATACCATATTGTAACGTCCCCGGCCATCAACCCCACTGTCGGGCAATGCTACTACGCAGAAATATTCTCATACTTATATATATAACTTGCATTAAATCAAATTAACACATTTCACTAAACAATACAGAGTAATCACATGATTACTGCTAACATACATAAATAATGGAATTAACAGTCATTCATAATTGCAACATAATACATGATAATATTGCAAGCATCGCAAACATGCATTTTAATTGAAATTAAACACATAATGATACTTATCTTTGAAACTGTAGTAACTCCACCAATTACGTGCAGACCTTCCATGAACCTCCCAGCCTTAGACCACGCTACTCATCATGCTCAGTAGTGGGTCACCCCCGAGCTGGGACTAAGCTCCACCCAAGGCAAGGGAATCCTAGATTAGGCGAAGGTTACAGGAAAACTGCACAGAGCAACCGAAAGGATTCTCTCCAAGAGCCTTCTTACACCCACTACTCACGGACTCTCATTCCCCACATGCTTGTTCCACCTAGAAGTATACACCTTCACAAGCACAGTCAATCGGTGCTTCACCTCCCACTCTAGGTCTCAACAACAGGCCAGATCAGGAATTCTCAGAGCTCCGTAGCTGGTGCTGGACTCTCTCTGGGGGAAAACCACTTCCCAACAAACTCTCTCACCTGGAGAGAGCTGCTCACAAGCTTGACAACCTACCTCTTCAACCACGGGCCTGAAAACCCAGTTCTTCAACCAGTTTTCCACTCAATTCCCGCAAGTTCTGGATAACAACAACAACAATATCATTCAGTTAACTCACGGGTGATAACAACAACAGGAAAATTGGGTGTGGACGTCCAAAAACGTCAACAGTCCACTAAGACGCAACACGGTTCAGGTAGCACATAGAACAACAACCCAAACGGTTAAGCACGAACTTGGATTTGCAGTGTGGATAAACTGGGTTCATAGGACACACAGGAGACACGGCTCAATCCATGAGTTTGCCATTGGATTTCAGAGTGCGTGACAAGGAATCAACGTAGAATTCGAACGCAGACTCAAACGGTTCAAGCGAAGGATGTATCGGCTTCTCAAGAAAACATCACAGGCTTCGGGTTTTAGAGCTGCGTGAGGCATACAGAGATCAGACGCGTCGACAACACCATTCTGGTTTTCAGGGTGTGTGACAAGAAAATTAAGCAGAGGTCGATCACAGACTCAAAACGGTTCAAACAATGGACGATAGAATGGGGGACGAACGCAGAGACCAGATGGAATTCACGGTCTCAGACAACCGACGACAGAATGGAGGACCAACGTAGAGACCAAACGGAATTCACGGTCTCAGACGGTTGACGACAGAATGGAGGACGAACTCCCATCACGGCCCAATTCTTGGGTTAAATTGCATGTGCCTGGGCCGATACATGTCGCCCATGAAGCTGCATGCACTCCATCAAGTATGCGTACCCTTTTGCACACGTTGGAGCTGCATGCATTGACTCTTCTAGGACTTAGGATAAAAACATACCTTTCACACCACTTTGGAATAATAATAAATTATTATTCCCAATGACTTCAACCCCTAAGCTTAGCCCCTCTTTCCAACCTTTCAGCCCCCTTTCCCTTACCCACCTTGTGGAAGCTTAGTCCCCCATCACTCTTTCTTCGTGGTCGGTCTGCACGCAACGATGTTTAATCTTTATTAATGTTCTGCATAATTACATATACAAAAACAGGCTCCTCGCCTTTAACACTTAGGCTCTCCAGCCTAATAAACACATAAGCCCACTAGCTTATCAATACTCGGTTCATCAGCCTACAAAACATGATTACAACAGGGCTCATCCTTGAGGATATTACAGTTCTCAATGGCTTGGAAGGGCATTAAAAGTTATCATGACAATATCTTTGTCTATTATGGTTTCTCCAATGGCACCTAACTGATCTTTGATATTTGAAATCTTCATGAAGAAGGTAGTAATGGTGTCATCTTTTGTCATCTTGAGATTTTGAAGTTGATGTTTCAACGTAAGATCTCTATTAGTGTTGTTTCTCTCAAACATATTCTTCAACACATCATACATTAGATAAGTTGTCGTCAAGGCAGAGATGTGAGGTAGTAGAGGATCTCTTATTGAGTAGATGATTATCTTCCTAGCTTTGACATCATTTGTCTTCTGTTCAGCCTTTTCTTCATTGGTAGTTGTTGCTGGTAGAGTTCCTTCTATCAATATCAATAGGTCACTCTCTTCTAGAGTGATGCGTAATCTTTACTCCATGAGCTAAAGTTGCTTGATCCATCAAGCTTATCTTCCACCAAAGTTTTGTTCCTCATGGCTTGCAGATTCTTCACAAACCCTAACGGCTAGGCTAAAAACCCTAGCTTCAGAAATCTGACGGTTAGGCTAGGCTAGAAACCATAGGTTTCGTTGGACTTATAACTGCCAACAAGAAGCCTTGGAGATTCAAAAGAACCCCCATGAGCTGCAAAATTCCTCAACGACCTGCAGAAACCCTAGAAGTCGAAATCTGCAGAAACCCTAGGGCCGAAAATCCAAACTTCTTCAATTTTCAATCTGAGAGTTGCAAGTGATGCTTTGGACTAGGTCATACCTGTCTGTGCAATAATTAGGCCCAACGTTCCAAGGGAAAGTGGACATTTTTAGAGGGCATTTTTATTGGCAATTTTTATCCCCGAATCAAAAAGTGGTGCTACTAAGAGCACCATTTTTTAAAGGTGTTTAAAATTCTGACTTTTTTGAAATCGCGGTCTTGACAACGAGACAAAAACATTAAAATTGATCCTCGAATCAAAAATTTTTGCTATCAGTAGCACCAATTTTGTTTTAAAGTTAAAATTACGATTTCTGTAAAACCATGCCCTTCACAACTCGTACCATTGCACATAAAAAACTAAAAATTAGCTTCTAAATTATTACATGAAAATTTATTTATCAATTATAATTATAATTTATATTAAAAAATAATAGATAGAAAAGAAAAAAGAATTCCGCAAACTAATTTAAAAAAAACATCTTTTAAAAAAAAATTCTAACCCAATTAAAATAAAAAGCACAAAAACAAAATAAAAAAAAACAAAATTTTAAGCAAATAAATTAAAATAAAATAAAATAAAGAATTAAAAAAAATAATATATATATGTATGACGGTGATGATGAACGTCCACTGAGACCAATTGGTCTATCAGACCTTAAGAAGATAAGAGATTGCTTCAATTTCTTTAAAATTGTATTTCTATGCTAAAAAAACACTGAGATAAGCGTTCCAATATCACCTTAGTTTTGATGACTTAGGAGGTTAGGAAGGTCGGTAATGTGGCAAATATTTTTAGATCGGGATCTAATATGGGTATAGGCAGGGCAATCCAAGAGGAAGTGTTTTTCATCTTCTACACGCTTAGTGTCACAAAGGTGACAAATTCTCTCATCCCATGGTGTTTTGGGAGTTGTCCAACACTGAGTTTCACTATGTAGCTCGTGAGAGTTTGTTCTTGTTTTAGCAACATTGATTTTCTTCTTTGCACTTTTCAAAAGTGAGAGGTAATTTTGAACTTCTAAATTATGGTTGACCACCTCCTTGTAGTATCTTAATTTCCTTTTATCCACTAATTCTTTATCACACCACATATTCTCTTTAAATTTAGAAGTGATAATATTTGTAATATTATTGATATTCTGCATGATCGCTTCTTCTTGTATGCCCCAATGATTTAGCCAAGATTTGACATCTTTATGCCATCCCCGCTTGAGTAGTTGTTGGTTTTGGCTAGAGTTTGAAGCAAATTTGGGGAGCCTCTTGCCATCCATGTTATTTATCTCGTTCATGTACGTTAGGTATCTAATCATAACAATCCTCTCAGTGGGGGAAATGTTTGATTCTATAAGGAGGATAGGATAGGATGTATTTCACTTAATTTTGAGATTATAAGTTATACAATTCTTTTGGATATGTTCAATCTTTCTCTAGGACTCTCTAAATATACTGCAATTTCAAACTTCACATCCATATAAGATAACTGGAGTGACGAGAGTGTGAAAGAGGAGTTTCTTTTTATCACAAAGACAAAGGCCTACTGATTTACATTTGTTTTCTAGCCCATAATAAGCTTTCCACCCTCCATTTATCTTTTTTTCAACGCTATATTTCCAATTGAGCCTGTGGTGGATATCGATTCCAAGATATTTGTATGAAGGTACCTCTTCCAAGCTATTGTTAGCATAAACAAAAGTATTGTAGGTAATCCTTTTGGATTTAATTATTATAACCTTTATTTTGTTAGTGTTCACTGTCATGCCCATGCTAAAGTAGAAGTCCTTGAGGGTTATTAGTTGCTTACCTAAGTCGTATGGACTCTTCACCATAAGAACAATATCATCAACATAAAGGAGGATGATGACTATACTAGCAAGAGTCGGGCCAACACAACCTGCATCCTCCAAACAGTCTTCTAACTTATCAATGTAGATGCCAAAAAGGGTAGGGGATAAGGGACAACCTTGCTTGACTCCTATATTATAGTTAATTTCTTCCGACCAGCCCTCAATATTCCTAAAATTAGCAATAACTTTCTCATATAGACTTAATGCAGGAGCTCTTAACTCAAAAGGGACTTTCATTTCTTCTAACCTATTCTAGAGGTTAGTCATGGGCACAGTGTTAAAAGATTTTCTAAAATCAGTGAAACAACAAAGGAGATCATTTTTATCATTTCGACACTCATCTATAATGATCCTAAATGTAACAAGGTGGCTCGCAATGGAATGGTAGCCTCTAAACCCAACATGGCCTCTAGCTCTTTTTCCATGGCTTTTTAGCCATGTGTCGATCTTCTTTTCCAAAATACTTTTGTATAGCTTAGATAAAATGAGGCTAATCATACTGGTCCTATAATTAGAGGGAGGGGGATTACGAGAATCGTGTCTCCCCCATCGATACTTGCACCCACTCCTTCCTCTTCACCCTACCCCCACTTCCTCTCGGTTGTGGCGCTCCCTATAAGGATGGGTTACAAACCCACCATTGGTTGGACTAGCCCAC
>SNQJ01S0047028.1:0-18145 GCA_010110895.2 Picea sitchensis | reverse complement strand
GGTGTGTACTGCAGATGTTTTTGTGTATTGAACGTTATTGTCCCTTGCATATTGTTATGTTGGTTAAGTTGTAAAATGGACTAAGTATCGTATCACATAAATGTTTTAAGCCTGTCGTAGGACGCATGCTTCGTGTTGCTTGTTGGATGAACTAAGCGTGTTAGACTTGACCAAGCATCTAACTTGTTGTAGTCTAACGTGAAGTTATTGGCAGACCTTGGGTGAAGAGGCATAGTTTGGTTGTAGTAGGCATAGGTTGGCCAAGCCACTACGACCGAGGCAAGGTAGTGCCACATGATCGTAGGTGCCATAACGACTTGGGCAAACTCAAGTTGTAGGAAAAAATATGGGTGGATGGCAGGTCCATGACAGTTGGTATCGTAACAATTTGATAGTTAGTTGTAGAACTATCTTTGTGAAATTGGTGCGCTTCACCATTGTCACAATTGGTTGCAGGTGATTTATTTTGGGTGCTCTTCATCAATGGCACTTTTGTGACAAGCATTATCAAGTCTCTCATGAGGGTCGTTCAAGCATTATGGGAAAACTTGAAAATACTTTTTTGTGGCACGAGGACATGCACTCTCATGAATTGGGTGTGATGGTTTGGTAGAAGGCATGTGAGAGATCAATGTGCAGGAGCATCATAAAGTTGGTTGAAGTATAGATGTAGTAGAAGATCAAGATGGTGCAACACTTGGAGGATTTGGACAATCTTCTTGACAAAGATTGGATTTTCATAGCTATAAAAGGTAGTCATAATAGTGATGGATCGGATTGAAACGACTACAACGAAAGGCCGTAGCAACTAGAGGCATTGGTGACATAGTTGAGAAAAGAGACACTCATCCATGGATTGAACACAACTTTGGTTGGACGATGCGAGGCAATTGGGCTCCGATTACAGATGGATGCATGGATTCATACAATGGACTTGAGGATAGGAGGTTCTTGCAGATGTTGTTGAGCTTGGAAAAGATTCTTAGTGGGGGAGGATGTAAGACCCTCACCTAGAGTGGCATCGAGCACCTTCGTTGCATCGACACAAATGGACATGTTGGATAGATGATTCGGTTGGCACAACTTGGTTTGTTGCCAAGGTGCACCTCATATAGTCACCCTAGTCCATTGGCAAGGCACACCTTGGATAGTTGCCTTGGTCCATTGGCAAGGCACACATTTGACAATCAGATGCCTTGGCCTATGGTAAGGTGCACTTTGAATGGTCAAATGTCTTGGCTTACTGAAAAGAGAGACCATAGACATAGTTGGGTGCACCCGTGGATAAATAGAGTGCATCATAGACAGACTCAGGCACACTTACAAACATACAGGGCACACCGTAGTAAGTGGCGAGTTGGATGCACCAAAGGAGTTGGACAGACTTGGCTAGAGGCAAAGAAGGTTGCTACAGGCAACATGCACTTGGCATGGTGTACAAGTTGGCATAGATGAATTGATGATTTGGGTGCCTAGACTTATACAGATTGACAAATTTAGGTGATCCGCACTTAAGGGTTGCGACGAATGGTCAAGGTGCCTTCAGGCACAAGTTGTTGGGAACTACAACCATGGGTCACACTTGTTGGGCGTACTCCCTTCGACACACATCCATCAGTGTGGATGTTTTGGATGCCTTGGGTGAACTTGGATGTAGTCAAACAAACTCGAGCAGATCAGGTGTAGTTGTGTGGACTTAGATGAGTTGGGTGCACTTGGGACTGCTAGGTTGACCGAGATGAGTGGATGGACTTGCCTTCGAGTGACTTGAGATGGATTAGATGTATTGCCCCCTTAGGTGTTGTTGGACGAAACAAATGGGCTAACAAGACAACCTCGACAGGCTTGAGATGACTTGGTGGACGAGATGACCTAGACAAGCTTGGGACAACCTTGGTGGACCCAACACAGTTTGGAATGATGTGACAAACGACTTGGCGAACAAGTCACCAAAGATGAGTGAGTTTGTTCAATGAAATTTAGGTCCACTTTGGAACAAAATGGGGTTTGCAAGGCAAGGCGAGCTCATAAAAAAAAGGGTTGCCTCAAAGTGCTAAAGCATCAAGAAAGAGACAAGCAAGAGTCATCCAAGTGTTCTACAATCTTGTGCCAAGTTTGGGGATTATGCACCACAAAAGTCTTGTTCTGGTTAAAGTGTGTTTCTTTAGTATGCATTTGTAGTTAGGTAATCCAATGGTCATGATATGTTCCCGACATAGAGTGATCTGACAACTCATATTCTCCTTGATCTTAACAACTACATTGATCCGTGGTTTAACACCCGATTGGTCCATGATCTCTATTTAAAGAGCATGGAGGGTCATTTGTTGATGATCGATTATGATAAACTTTTTGTAATCTATTTTATTTTGCATTAATTAATTATTCCAAGTGGCCACGTTGGTTGGGGTCATGGATGTTTCCCTATAGGGGTTTTACCATATAAAAGCATCGATGTGTTGATCTTTGATCTGGTTGTGTGAGTGGTTACTAAAGGTGTTTGTCCTTTGTTGGAATACGTGTGTTGTCGAATAGTAACTACCCTTTTCCCTTTAAATTTTTGAAAGGATTATAGTTTAGGAATTGTAGTAGATGGAGTAGCATCACAAAATTTGCAGAAAGCATGTTTATACTTATCTTTTGCAATATGGTCATCCAACTCTCTAAAATTTGAAGTGTTCATTCCTCTAGAAGATTCAGATCTAGCCATTTGGAAACCATCTGTAGATCTTATTCGTTATGTTCTAGCACTTTGGGTTCTTCTTAATTTGAAGACAAGGTCTCTTGGGGTGTCTTGGATAATAAGTTTCTTGGGCTCAAAAGGAGGAAGATATTTTTGACTCAGAGGCATAGTGTGTGCATTCCATTCATATGGAAGGGTTAATGCAATGAAACCAAGAATAAGAGGAATTATATTTCCTGCACCTATCACCACGCCTTTACGAGTGGTGTGTGTAACAATATTAGGATTCAGAGCTGGGAGTGTTATTGAAACGAAATGTAAGCATACAATTGTATGTAGCTAAGTGATGTTGGAGTGACAAGACATATCAAAACCAACCAAGTGGACATAGGCTTGGAGAAGTTCATTTATACGAGGATCGGTGATGGAAACTTGATATCAGGTTATAACAGAGGACCAAACTGGGCCGTTATGAAGTGGAGCCTCAAATCCTCCAAGAAGAGCATCTTGGAATTTCTTACGGTGGTAATCGATTACACAAGTGAGATAGGAAACATTTAAGCTAGGGCGTACCAATGGATTTATACTAAACTGAATAAGCCCTAAATGGACATAGTTATACCCATTTTATAGTCCCCATTCAATATCAATAGGTTGCAAGAGAGAAATTTGGAACTTAAACATTGGAAGATTATAGATCTTTTCAAGAGAAATCTGATGAAGTTGTCAGTTAACATCTAGCTCAAATTCTTATAATAATAATAATAATAATCTATTTTTAAGGTCACGACCAAGCCACACCAAATTGGTGTATGAGACCCCCTTGTTTGTGGGACAAGGGACCCCCCTTCGCCCAACGATTTGACTGGTAAAGTCTACGGAGGTATACATACCCTACTTGCCTCTAGATTTGAACTTGTGACCTCTTAAGAGGAAACACATGTTCTTAACCATTAGGCCCACTCAAGCTATATACTATAACTCTTGAATCATACAACTTATCACATCTAGAACTATTTAGCAATTTTGAAATCCATGATTTCATCTTCTAAAATCAATAAAGATGAAACCCATATTTTTAATTATCATATTTACTTAAAATATAATATTAAAAACACATGTTGTTAATCTTTAAAGTAAAACACACATTCTTAATTATTACACCCACTTAAAATGTAACATTAAAAACACATGTTACTAATCTTATACCATACCACAACTAAATGTGTATTTTTTACTTTCATTTATATCATATTTTCATAAACTTAAATTTAATATTAAACGGGATAATATGACAACATTAAAATTTATTTAAACTAAAACCTCATTTCATTGACATATAGAAAGTAGAAAATGTGGGTAATTTTCAGTTCTTCATATATACATATATATATATATGGGGAAGTTCTGGAAAAATACCAGGTAGAAACATTGGACTAAACCCTCTTTATCAATCTGCAATTTCCCTCTCATTTTTATGAAAATTGATATTCCAACCTCGGCACAGTCCATCCGCGGAGACGCTCAGGGCTAAATTATTTTGCATAGACGCGGAGGAAGCAGAGGACTAGGGCTGTCTGAAGGTTTTTTCTCAATATTGCTTGCATCAAGGAACGGCCATGGAGCAATCCGAGAGAATTGTTGCGGTTAGTTCTGTTTGTTTTTATGCGAGAATTTTGCTCGAGTAGGGTATTAATGCCAGTTAATACCAGGAGTCCTTGCAATAACTTGAACACAATCTGAAAATCGTTTGCAAGAGTAGGTTTATAAGAAGAAAACGAGAGACCGTATGACATTGCGTGGGTCCTTTTCTAATTCGGCACTAACATTGGAGATTTGAAAGAAATAGTTCGATCTTACATGTTATTATAACTGCTCGTGGCGTCTCTATAATAGAAACTTAGAAACCGAAGCTTCCCAAGCAACAACTCCTCTATTTTAGATTTATCACTGGGACAGAAACGCCCTGCCATGGAAGTATTTTTCGGTTAAGTGCTACGAATAGAGGTATCTATTCCGCCAAAAGTCGCCCAGGACTTGCACCTGGCCTCACCTGATTTTTTCAAGCACGACCACTAGCACAAGCGAATTAGTGAGAGACTCGAACCTTGGCGGGCTGATAACAACATCTTCGTTTTGGCAACCCTTTTAAGCACCCTTTGCGAGAAAGGCGCTTGGTTATAAAACAGAAAGGCCACAAATGATCTTTGGTTACAAAAACAGAGAGGCTACAAAAGAGAGAAAGGCACTCGGTTGTAAAACAGAAAGGCCACAAATGATCTTTGGTTACAAAAACAGAGAGGCTACAAAAGATAAAGCATAATTCGTTTACAAAATGTTTTGACACACCAAGTTGCCTGCATCTAACTGGTTGGCAGACTGTGGAAGTTTCATGAAATATGAATGACTTGTTTACTCCATAAAAATAGAATAAATAATTATGAGAAGGTGCAATGAAGTTTGAACAATAGTTCATTTATGAAAATGTCCAATAAAAGAAGGATAATTAATCGAAATCTATATAGGGCAAATAATATAAATTGAATAATGAATGAGTGAGAATAATGAATTAGTGAGATATGAGATGGATAGAATGAGCCTTGTGACGGTATCCTTATAGGCATTGACTAGTCATGAAGATGAAGGGTTGTGT
Source organism: Picea sitchensis (assembly GCA_010110895.2). Taxonomy (NCBI): domain Eukaryota; kingdom Viridiplantae; phylum Streptophyta; class Pinopsida; order Pinales; family Pinaceae; genus Picea; species Picea sitchensis. Next base: position 12,809 of record SNQJ01S0047028.1, on the reverse strand, counting down.
TCCTTAGGTTATGTCTATTATTATTATTATTCTTACATTGCTTCTCCCTTCAAGGATGCTTTGTCCTCAAAATATACAAAAATTATGTATTCATTCCTGCTTGTAATGCTTTCACATGTTACTTTGTTTTTGACGTTGTCATAGTCGAAGAAACAAGGCAGTATGATTTTCAAAGTACTAAACAAAATTGTCTTCTTGTTGAATGGTTAGTCCAACCGAGTACAATTTTTTGTGGAACTATGTGTTTATAGGGTTCTTGGATATAATTTTTTGTACTGTGATTTCAAGAATGACTGTTAATTTGACACCAAATTGCACTGGAATTGATCTTCTTCGAAATATAGGTCAAATATTGCCTTTGTTTAGAATGATGCTGATGCATTGGTTGGTTAAAGTGTTGGCTCTTGTGATTAGGATGTTGATAAGGTGTCCTTGTAACATGACCTTTCCTTATCATAAATTTAGAATTTTCTCTATTCACCTTTGATTTTATATCTTCTCCATACATTTTTCACTCTATTGAATAATGAATAATGAATGAGTGAGATATGAGATGGATAGAATGAGCCTTGTGATGGTATACTTACAGGCATTGACTAGTCATGAAGAAGAATGGTTGTGTTCCTTAGGTTATGTCTTTTATTATTATTATATGCATTACGTTGCTTCTCCCTTCAAGGTTGCTTTGTCCTCAAAGCTTTGTCCTCACATGTTACTCTGTTTTTGATGTTGTCATAGTCGAAGAAACGAGGCAATATGATTTTCAAAGTACTAAACAAAATTGTCTTATTGTTGAATGGTTAGTCTAACCGAGTACAATTTTTTGTGGAACTTAGTGTTTATAGGGTTCTTGGATATAGCTTTTTGTATTGTGATTCCAAGAATGACTATTATTTTGAGACCAAATTACACTGGAATTGATCTTCTTCGAAATATAGGTCAAATATTGCCTTTGTTCAAAATGATGCTGATGCATTGGTTGGTTAAAGTGTTGGCTCTTGTGATTAGGATGTTGATAAGGTGTCCTTTTAACATGGCCTTTCCTTATCATGAATTTAGAATTTTCTGTATTCACCTTTGATTTTATATCTTCTTCGTACATTTGTCACTCTATTGATCATTGGATTTTTATTAGTAGAAACTCTTGGATTTGCTAGGGTTTCTGTCTCTATCGTTTGTAATTTGACATTCAAAGATATCCCTAATGCAATTAGATTGGTCATTGTTTCCATGTTGATCAAAGAGTTTTTGTGGATAATTTGTTCTAGTTTTTCCTCTTGCTTCTTCTTTTCATTTTTTAGCTTCTTGATTTGTGTGATTTGTGTGATGAAGCATTGACTATAATTCTTGAGACAAGAAATTTCTTCATCTTCGTTAGGTACAACCTTGTCAAGTATTTTTTTTGAGATCTTGCATCCTTTGTAATGACTTATGATTATCTTGAATGATCAAACTTGATACACCTTTCAGATCTTTTGCAGATGGCACCATTAAGCATGGAATCATTGTACAGTATTGCAATGTTATCTTCTTCTTCTAATAGGAGATTGTAAAAAAATTCTTCTTCACATTTAAAATGAGGGTCCCCTATGTTTCCATCCAGGTTGAACTTAGAATTATGTCAACTACTTTCCTATACATAGATGTAACGTTGAATTGGGGTATGAAAATATAAACGTCAATTCTCAATGGTAGAATGTTTATTTCATATTATTTTTTGCCGCACAAAATTTATCTTTTTGATTATACTTAACTCGGGAATTAGTAATTGACTAGCGATATCAAGATTTATGTAATTGTCTTGGTCGTTCAGACAAATAACGATTCTAAAACCTTTTTCTTGAGTAGTCTCCTTAATTTTTAATAGAGCAATAACACTTTTTGTATAAGTGTTAGGAAATCTATTTTTTCATCACTAAGCTTCATTTTGTTTTCGTTGAAACTTCTGTTAAAAGATCACATCATTATGAGACTTATATCTTCTTAATAATTACCTACCACTAGACTATAATAATAGGCTTCTTTGAAACTTAAGTAATATTTGAAATGATATCGTTCCTTGGCTTCGACCTTTTTATTAAAAAAACAAACTTAGGAATATCAATTTCTCCTTATATTGCTTAGGCTATTAATACTTCACACCTCTCAATATAACCTTATGAGCATGATATATAAATACTAGCTTGTCAACCCTCTGTTTAAACACTATTATACTTCGTTGTTTTTAATCTTTTTCACCAAAATAATTATTTGAAGTTTGGCGACTCTCCTTGTCTAGGCATTGCGACCTTTCCTATGGTAATTGGTGTAATCGCCGATATTCTTTTTCCATGCAAAAGTTCGACTAATGTGTTGGATGACAGAGGAGATGTATCGACAAACCAACTCGAGGTACCTGCTCGGTGAACCATTGAGTGATTTACGAGGTCCCTTTTTTGCCTAGGTGATTCTAGCCAATAGTGCCTTTGGTAGCTGTTACAAGTGGTGATTCAATCTTTAGGGTAAGGTGGCACTCCTTTGCCAATTTTGTCTAGTATATTGCCTTGTGTTGGTAATTGACACCAATAATGCCACCTCATATTGATTGATTCAAAATTGTTAGGCTTTGCATTGTTTTTTTCCTCTATATGTTAAAGCTCAATCGATGCATACTTCAGAAATTACTCTCAACTGCAGCGTGAATCTATGATTTTATTCTTGATTTTTTGGATCATTATCCAATAATTATTTCATTTTAGGCTATTTTGAATTGCAATGTATGTATTGTCTTTAATGTTTGGCAATGGACCGAACTTCTCTATTCTTTAACGTATCACAACAGGGTTTCCTTCAACCTAATTTTTGAACCTTAAATGGCTAAAGTCCAATTATGCTCAAAGACTTGGTAATCAGAGAAACTCTGAAAAATTATGCATGGCCAAAAGTTGGATTAGACAAGATTTGATAAAAAGTGTGGCCAAAGGTCGAAATTAGATTTGGCTTTGATACCAATGTAATGAACAATAATTCATTTAGGACAATTAATATTTATTTGAATAATGAATGAGCGAGATATGATATTGATACAATGGGCCTTGTGATGGTCTACTTATATGCATTGACTAGTCATGAAGGGGAAAGTTTGTGTACCTTAGGTTATGCCTTTTATTATTATTGTTATTGTTATTATATTCATTATAGAAGGCCTCATCGTTTATTACTCCAATGCAAAAACTTGGTTTGGAGTAAACTTTTCACATTACAGCAGGTGTAAACATAAGTGGCAAATGTGACAAGTTGACTTTTGATTCGATTTTAACAAGTACCTCATGTGCTGCAATCTTGTTTCCCAACACTATGCAACACATTCATTGTAAGAATTTTATATATAAATATAACCAAGTGCCCCACCCTCTAGCCCTTAAGCAAGGGTAAAGTATTTCTCATGGCTCATGAAGCATTAATCGACAACTCACTCATGAAGAGCAAACATGTCACAAGCGGGATTTGAACCCCTGTGGGGAAGATAACCATTCCTCTCAACCACCCAAGCTAGACTCAATTGACAACATTGTTAAATAATTAAAAAATACCAAGGTCAAATGTTTCTCACAACTAAGGCGCCTAGGGGTGAGAAAGTGCCCAATGTGGTCCCTAGTGAATTAACTTTATGTGAGATAAAATTAAAAGTGACTTCAGGGAAATTTCATGAAGTGGGTGACTAAAGAGACTTTTAATCACCACCATTGATCTAATCTCATCTCCACCGTTAGATCATGTGACTCTTCAACTTATCCCATTGAGTCGACTTAGGGATTGAGGTGCCCCTTCATTTGGCATTCTTCATGAGTTTTGGAGAGTGTTGAGAGAGAGAAGTCGAGCTAAGGAGAAGGAGGGCAAACTTGTTGAAAGAGGCACGATTTTCAAGGCAAGAGTACAACACGCAAATCGAGGTAAGGGTACAACATGAGCAGAACCGTATAGTACGGATTATGAGTAGGCCATACAACAGTAAAGTGGCACAAAAATCGAGGAGGACAGTAGCCATGTATTTTTGGAATTTACTCTCAGCAGACATACACGAATTTCAAGGTAGACCTTACAACATTTAATGCTGTGACAACCATACCTAGTACGGATTTCTGAGCACATAAATCTAGGAGCTGATTGGCACGGTTTCCTAGGCTGTGTGTGACCACAGAAAAGAGATAAGTCTATTATTTAATCGCTGAAGATGACTGTTGTAAGAATTTTTCTCTCAGAGCTTTGAATAATAAAATGCCTCTCCTCTCTCATTGGTTTTTACCTTGTGGGTTTTTCCAGGGTCTTGTTTTGATCAAAATCTCTGTGTATATTTTTCTGGGTGTGTTTCTATTTTTGTTTATTGGTTGTAGCAGACTTCACGCGTTTCCAGTTATGAGCTATTTATTTTCTGCTATCTAATTTGTAGCTGAAAATGCAATGTGGGTTGGGCATTAAACTATGAAGTGTCTCATTGAGACTTCAAATCGGGTTGGGGTCTGATTTTTTCTACAAGCATTGCCAATAGGGAGGCCATAGGTCATAGGGTCAAAGTCCCTCAAGGTTACTAGTTGCTATTGTGGTTGGTGGTTGAGCTGTTCTCCTTCCAGATATTTTGAGGAAGAGGGGGGATCCCGCAAGGTTTTCCTTGGAAAAAAATATCGAAAGTGATGCTTCATCATTTTATAAGAAGAATTATCGTATGACCTTCTTTCATAGACAACCATCGAGGGAGTGACAATCACTTGCAAAGGGTCAAACTTACTTTTGGCTAAAAAGCTATGACATATAGGCATATATTCCACCAAATTCTATCAATATTTGCTCTTGGCCCCAACCACACTATTTGAAGTGGGAGTATCTCCGCTAGATTGGAAACCTAGTCAATGGTGTAACAAGCCATCATCCTCACCTTTGAACCACCACCAACACGCCATTGACAAGAAATACATATTTTGCAATGTTGTTATTCAAAATTGTTGAACGTTTTCACAATTCAAATAAATATTTGATTAAGCAATGTTGCACGGGAATTTGTTCCCAAATTGCCACAGTTATAGGACCTGCTTATGGAGTTCCCATGTCCTAGGGAACTTTAGAATATGTGGGGATGTTTCATTTTGGTAGGTAACATGTATGAGAACACTAGGAATGTGCCTATAGTTCTCTGTTAATTCCTTGACAAAAATGGGAGTGCTTTAGGAAAGACCTAGAAGCTCCTCAAAGTTGTTGGGAACTTCTAGGAGTTCCTCACCTTTGAACCACCAACAACACCCCATTGACAAAAAATACATATTTTGCAATGTTATTCAAAATTGTTGAACTTTTTCACAATTGAAATAAATATTTGATAAAGCAATGTTGCTTAGGCATTTGTTCCCAAATTCCAATAGTTATAGTATCTGCCCTTGGACTCCCCACATCCTAGGGAACTTTAAAACAAGTAGAGATGTTTCATTTTGGAAGTTAACGTGCATGAGAACGTTGGGAACGTTCCTAGAGTTCTCAAGTAATTCCTTGACAAAAATGGGAGTGCTTTAGGAAAGACTTTGAAGCTCATTAGAATTTTTGGGAACTTCTAGGAGTTCCCGTGGCCTGCTAGGTCCTAACAGATATGAAAAAGGCTCATGATAAGCCCTAACTTTATCTAAATTCAAGGATCTAAAGGCTGCCTTAAAGCATGCCACAAATATCCTATATGGCTGAAGATTAAAGCCTAAAACTATGTAGGGAGACAATCCTAAAGGTATCAATTTCAAAATTAAGCCAAGTTATTTGCTTGCTTAAATATTACCAAATCTAGTTATTACTATTTGAAACAACTAGATGAGAAACATGTAATGTAAAACAAAATAAATAAATAACAAGGGAGTAAATTCACAACTAGTTTTTCCACCACTTGAAGTAGATTTCTTGCTTAGATGACCTTGGTTCAATCCCATTGCTTGCATAACAAAAGCTCAAATCAGCAAAAAATGCTCACACAATGGCCTCACACACATAAACAAAATATCCAAAGTATTTGCTCCTATAAGAAGCAATGCTCTAATATTATCTCACTCAACAACAACTACAAGTGGGGGGAGCCTCTTATTTATAGAGTTTTAGGTTCAACCACCTCAAATAAAATAATAATATCCTAGTGATCATGTTTGATGAGTCAAACATATAAAATAATATTACAAAATATGGAATTGGTCATCAAAATAATATTTTAATCCTCTTATGAGAGAATAAAAAACCCTAGGGCACATGCCTAGGAGAGAGATCCATCAAATATCAATAAAAAAATGCTCAAGCAATCTCCAAATAGAAAGTAGTTCACCAAGGAAGGCATGCCACTCTCAAAATAGTAAGAGACCAAGTCCATGGAATAGGATAATAATATTCATGTGATCCCTTCTCCATGCAAATCTCAAAACATATCCTCATCAAGGCTGAAACAAGATGTGAACAAAACCAATTCAAAGCTGGAAGTTGACCATCTAGTGGAGCACAACACCTAAATTAGCGTGCTTACATAATGGTGAGATAAAAAAACCTAAATTAGTGTTCTTATATAATGGTGAGATAAAAAAAGATTAAATATAACGAAGTGGACATGAAGGGAGGGCACATGCATAACTAATTCTCAAAACTCAACAAGCTCCTCATCATATGTGCCAAGTGATTTAAACACTTCATCAAGGTGGCATGTGTGAGTGTGAACAAGACCAAAATAACCCCAATGAATTATCATGAGGGAAACCACTTTCCACAAGTTGTGTTCCTCATGCACAACGAGTTGTATTCTCTAGTCATTTTTTTTAGATTTTAAATATTTAAAAAAAAAATTGAAACTTAGGGAATAAGGCCTTGATTAAGGTTTAGAACTCAGTAATGAAACATGCCAATAATGTAGCACTTCAACCTTAGGTTTGGGTCTGGTTAACCGTTAATTAGCAGTAAAAATATCCCAAACCACTTTGGCACGTTCACACATGGAAAAAGGTGTTTTATTGAAATATGCCAAATGAGAGTTAAGTTATGAAGGAAAACTATATGGAAATTAATGAAAATGGGTCATGTGCCCTTCATGAGTGGGTAAATTATAGAATATTAGTGTGATATGAAAATTGTCTAGGTAAAATGGAAATCTCATAACATAATGGGTGGTACCTAGGCCAAATGTTGGATGGATAATGAAAGGGGACATGCATCTAAACAAACCACTAGGCGATACACCACCAATCTAGAGGACACCACAACTAGGAAAGGACTTGAACCCACCATGAAATGACCCAGAGAAAATAATGATAAGAATATCATGAGCACAAGATAAGGAGACGAGATTTCTTCATCAACAATCAATCATGGAGTAACACCAACAACAAGATGAGTATACATAATATGCTGCTGAAGCAACCTCCACCAATGATACAATATATGATCAATAAATCTGATAAGCTAAAGCGAGCAAAGGAGCATGAACATGATACTACCAAGTCATCCTATAATAATGTCACTTTCCCCCTTGGTTGGCCAAGGGTTAGGTAAACAATGAGGGTAGCACAAAATAACACATGCAATAACAAAATTGCCTGAGATCTGCAATTAGTAATCTGATTTTGAGATGTACAGTTGAGCTTAAATCTAGTGTAAGTCATTAATGCATTAAATGCACTTTATAAACTCAACTGAAAAACATAAGATATTTTGCTTTATCCTAAGTGGATTACAAAATAGAATTAGTGACCACTTTTCCGAAGTGGTCACCAATGGAATGTCTTGAACTACTTCCTGCATGTTCACACTTCACACAAAAACCTGTGCAAGAATTTCCTACTTGAGCTACATTTCTCAACAAAGATATGCATGCCTTATTTGTTAGATTACAATTGATTCACATGCCAATCAAGAACTTAGAACAATTTACCCCTTAAAACAAGACTTTTAGCTTAAAGGTTCCAGGCAAAGCTTATGGCCACTAGTTATGATCATATGGTGATATTTGGTTTTAACTATTGAGGTGGTAGTCTGCCAATGTAATTAAGCATCTGGTGACAACTCAGATAATATAATTTTGAATGTGATCTCAAGAATATCCAGTGCTTGGATCGAGCCTTAGCTGACCTTCTGCCACCCTATGGTAAGTGCCTAAGGCTAAGGTATTATGTTTCTCTGGTTCATGCATATACTACAATGATAAGACAAAAATTCATGTCTGAAACATACGGTAAAATTGCCACAAAAAATATGTGCATGCATAAGTTACAACCTATGAGGAGCCCCCCTGGGGAGGAAAACCCTTGCTTTAACTTACACTTCAAATACCAAATCAATAGGAATTGAGCAAAAAATTATTTCAAATAAGTGGCATCAAAATGTACTAAAGAAAGAGGATGGGATTCACAATTCATTGAGAATAAATAATGAAATGGCCCTGCTTAAATATTAATATGGATCAGAATATGTTTGGAAATCTTAGTTTCATGTTGCTTCATTCTTTTAGCACAATTTTTTTATGGTTATACTGGAATGTCGAATCTTAGTTTTGCCATGGAAGCACCTTTCTGTGACAATGCCTTTGCTTGGTTCTTTTTGAACAGTTAGTGAAAAAATCTTGAAGAGAATGCCTGTATTACAATACTGGTACTTATGTATGCTCTGGGTTAAACAGAGTGCTGAATGATACAATAAATCATGGCACTTCTGAATGGTTGGATTAGACACCTTCAATGTCAGTTATTTAGTGAAACTTCTAGGAGTTTTCATCCCAAAGAAAGTATAAAGAGGTGTCATGAACACAATTTTAGCTACTCACTGTTAATGCCGACTAAAAGGCTTTTATAATTCAAGGATTTGAATCATCACTTGTTTCAAAACCCCAAGGTTTTTCCAGGATAGAAGCAAGCTCAAGGAGGCCATCTAGTGAGATTAAACTATTTTGGGATCATGGATTGCTTATACACAACTAATGTTTAAATTTCATAGCATATATGGTACTAAATTATAAATTAAATATCAGGATTGGTCCATACTGAATACTTAGCTCTGAAACTGAAGGATTACTGATCAATTAATGACTTTATGACTGAACTATGTTTCTATACCAAAAAGTATCAGCAGTGGTCTACACTTGGAACTTATGACTGGAAAGAAGGAATAACGATCAACTAAAGGCTTAATTATTGAACTATGGTTGTATAACATAAGAAACCAAGGTAGTATTTGAATAGCCACTGTTATTTATAAGGCTACATGCCTTCTTAAGATTGGGAGCCTTTAGGTTTTTCAATATTTCTGTAATAACTTATTGGATACAAGAGAAGTTTCATAGATACTTTTGTACTTAGCTTTTCTGCCTTTTTTGACCACAAAGCTAGCTAAGGATGGTGCAGAGATGACTGGAATTGAATTTTTATCTTGTTTGATTTCAATTAAATGTTAGCATATATTTAGAATTTGTTAGAAATGTATTAATCTATGCGTTTAGTTTCAGAGAATTATTCAATGGTTTCATCTCCAGAGTAACAGCCAAAGACCATAACCTCGATTCATAGAATGCTTTAATTTTCTTTGGTTTGTTTATCAGACACTACAGAGGGACCTAAATTGTTTGGTTGATCCCGACCGAAGCACAAGGAGAAGAGCTCTAGAGAGGTTGCAAAAGCAGTTGCTTCAGGGTGAAGCAAATGATTCCCCAGCTTATTTGGCAGACCTTCAGGTCAATTTCATCATTCTTTTTGCAGCTATATGTAAATCATTTTTTTTGTCTGTGGAAGTTAGTGCTGCCATATGTGCTCTCTGGTGGGTTATGTTCCAGATTTTGTTTAGCCTAGTATGATAGGTGGTTATTTTCGAAGTGTTATTTGGAGCCAATATGGTCTGTTTTGTTTCTATTATTTCATTTTGTAGATTTGCTTTCTGCAGTTCTGATAAGTGCACGAATGGAACAAGATGGGAAAGACTCAATAAAACATCCACAATGAAAATTAGGATATAAACTTGCTTAAGAATATACATGAATGCATTACTCAAGTCTCAAACTCTAAATGAGTGTACAACAATGCAAGGTGTCCTTACATAGATGCATTCTAGAAACTGGCTCGCTTTCCAATGCCATGTGCAAATGGTTAGGGCTTCTAGGATGAATTCCTCAAGCATGATATCAAATCTCTTACACCTCACATTCTTCACCATATTCAATGTTCATTACTATGAATTTCAAATTTGGTAATACCATGAGGCATTAACGTTGAGGCTCTAAATGGCCTCTAGAGTTCTAATATCATCATACTATAATCAAATCACTAATGTTTGCACATCTATGTGGATCATAGGATGTAGGATGTATGATGGTCTACTAGGTTTTGTTTGCATAAATCTTAAATGCTGAAATGCTGAAAAAGGTGTTTAAGTATGCTGAAATGCTGAAAAACACCCTAAATCCTTCTTTCTGTGTGCGGGATAGTGGTGCTGAATACACCACCAAACACCCTGAAATGAGGGTCCCACTTTGACTTTAAATTTTAAAATTTATGTTAATGTTCACCTTTTTTTCCAAGGAAAAAGATCATAATATTATATCTCTAGTGCAAAAAATGATATTATATTCAGCATCTTGATTGCATAAAGCAGCAAAAAGCAACCAGAGAGGCTCATATAACTGATAATAGCTCGATCTGTTCAAAAATCTCCCCATATCTCTTCTTTAATACCATTCCCATTTATCCATCTATTACACATTTCACAGAATACATCTTCAAAACAGAAAAGCAGTTAGTTATCAGCAGTCTTCAGTATCTTCATCACTTGTAAAAACAAGCTGTTGAATTCTTTCATCAAAGAAGTGTCATGGTATATTAAAACTGCAGCAAAACAGTGGTTTTTCAGCATTCCTCATCAATTTCAGAAACCAGTAAATGGCTTCCTTCATCACACAGGGTCATAAGAAGAAACAAAGAGGATATTCAGTCATAATTCAGCATCTTGCTTGCATAAAGCAACAAAAAGGAACCGGAGAGGCTCATATAACTGATAACACCTTGATCTGTTAAAAAATCTCCCCATATCTCTTCTTTAATAACATTCCCATTTATCCATCTATTACACAATTCACAAAATACATCTTCAAAACAGAAAACCATTTAGTTATCAGCAGTATTCAGTATCTTCATCACTTGTAAAAACAAGCTGTTGAATTCTTTCATCAAAGAAGTGTCATGGTATATTAAAACTGCAGCAAAACATTGGTTCTTCAGCATTCCTCATCAATTTCAGAAACCAGTAAATGGCTTCCTTCATCACACAGGGTCATAAGAAGGAACAAAGAGGATATTCAGTCATAACACCCTCCCTATACTTCATGAGTTTTAACATTCCAAGCTGCATTTGCACTCCATCCTTTGACTGTTTATCTGCCACCATATATGTTCACAATAAACATGCTTGTAAGAGACAAATGCCAATCGATCTCTCCAAGAGTGAACCTGATCAATCAAAGATTAAAAGCTTATGTTATGAAATGGTACAGAACCATTCTTCCAGTCGATAATGAGCTTTGAATCTCCAATCACTTGGAATCTATTTAAACCTTTTTCGACAGCTATTCTAGGAAGAGTTACAAGGTGTTAGAATTAGGGCAGTAAAGCAGAACAGAAATGTCTTTTTAAAATTTCAGTGAGAATAACAACTAGGTCTTATATTCAGAAAACAAAACTACACTGCTTGAACAGAGAAACAAAAATATGTGCTCAGATCTAAGCTAGTTTAGATATTAGCTGAATAGTAGATCTAGAATAAACATCAATTCCAATCTACAATGCTGGTGTAAATCTTATACAGATCAAAACTAAAAATAAACACAGATCTGATCATGAGCAATATATCAAACTTCAGAAATAAGGAATAACAACCAAACTCAAATTAATGCCCAGATCTGATAAAGGTAAACTGATCTAAGCAAAGACTAATCTAAACAGTAGATCTCATTAATGAAAAACTTCAGAAAGTAAATTACAGATCTGACTATAAGATCTTATCTGGAAACTTACTTCAAATTCTGAAGGAGAGCAGCCACACATAGGTGATGTAAATCACTAAAATATGCTCAGAAAAAGTCAAGTTCATAGATCTACCATATAGGTTAGATCTCTTGCCTACAGATGAGTAGATTTTCTTGCCACCAAGGAGGAGAGACCACATAAACACCACACAAGAATTTTCTGTAGTTAAACCCACACAAACAGAAAATTTCAGGCACCCAAACCCTCACATACACAGAAAAATTTAGGTAGCTTAGGGGGGTGGGGGCACGGCTCAAGGATAGAGGTCTCAATCAGATCTGTCAACAGGAGGGAGACGGCAGCTTCAAAAACAATCAGCACAGACTTGAGATCAGCAAGAGAGGACCTCCATCACACACATGTACCTGTCAACAAGAGTAACCAGGGCTGAACAGAGCTGAAGGGTGAGGGCCGCAGCTTCAAGGAGAGCACAGTTGCAAGGAGGGCCGCAGCCACAAGGGAGATCCGCTCACTGTTGCAAGGAGGGCCGCAGCCACAAGGTGATCTGCTCAAGGAGGGCCGCAGCCACAAGGAGATCTGCTCACTGTTGCAAGGAGGGCCGCAGCTACAAGGGAGAGATCTGCACACTATAATGATCATAAGAGTGTAGTGTGAGGGGTAGAGGGTAGGCTTTATTTATAGATTAGGCTAGGGCAAAAATAAAAGTAATTAAATTAAAAATAACAAGTTTTAATTAATATAAATATTAATTTAAAACATGTTATAATTAAAATATTTAATTAATATTTTACATTAACCCTT